>CAIGRB010037647.1:70267-122415 GCA_903798255.1 Fraxinus quadrangulata
AAGCACGGGGCAAAACCGGGATTAATCAACTGGGCTTGCAATTTTTTCACCACATTTTTTAATTTGATGACTTGAAACTTAATAATTACTACCATCAACGTAATACCTTGTTATCATTGCTAATATGACAAGTTTGTGTACAAATAATTTAATGTGAAACGGCAGAATTTGGCTATCTTGAAAGAAAATTATGGAATTTAACAAGAAATATATATACAAGAAATTAATGACGCTTATAATTAGTTCGCTTCACGCATAGACATAGATTATTCAATTGATGCGAATCATGTGATGTCGTCAAGACTCAATTCATAACATTGGTGGATCTCTGTTAAAGTCCAGGCCCAATTTCAATACCCAAATTGGACCAATTTTGGGCCTAATTACATTATTTTTTAAGGGAACAATACGTAAATCCTGTGTATTAAAATCACATTTCAAAATTAACAAACTTGTTAAATTATTTAAAAATTCAGGTGTTAATTCCAATTAAATATATACAATATATAATTAATTACCTCCCCACCAAACCAAAATTTTCCAGAAATTCAAATCTGAAAATCACACCACCCCACGGATCCACCCTACCTTCCAAAAAATTTTCAGAAATTAAAAACCGGAAATCACACCCCAATCCATGGATCCACCTACCCCACCCTTGCAAACCCCACAATTTTTTTTTCAGAAATTCAAATTTGAAAATCACACAACCCCACGGACCCACCTCACCTCACCTTCCAAAAAATTTACAGAAATTAAAAACTGAAAATCACACCTCCAATCCATGGATCCACCTATCCCATCCCTACCTTGCAAAAAAATTTCAAAAATTAAAAATATCAAGTCACTAACGTGTCATTCGTGACTAATTCTGACCAAATTTGTATTTAGTGTAGTGACCAAGTCAATCTTAATTGTGACGTCGTGACTAATTGTGACCAAATTTGTATTCAGTGTAACCGTCTGTGATCAAGTCAATCTAAATTGTGACATATGTGATTAAATCACAACCAGTCACAATTAACACAGAATTGGTCACAATGAATCATAATCGGTCACAATTAACATATAATTGATCACAATCAGTCAAAATAAACACATATTTTGTCACAAATTGTCACCACAAACAAATCCGCTTACACCACGAACAAACACCACAATCCACTCATTACCACCACCTCCAACCCAACATCACAACTGCACCTCGAATTTGCATCAATCACCACCAAATGATTCACAAATGCCTTTTATTTACTAAATTTTTTCCGACCGCCATCAACCACCACCGAGACAGTCACTACCAGAACCATAAAGTAAGTAACGAAAACCAATTTCTCAAAGGCTAACTGTGCTTGGTCACACCCGATTGCCACAGACACCACCACTCTCAACCTCATCAAGAATCAAACGCGCACCACCTCACCACGACCACATGTACCACTAGCAACGGAACCATCACCGCCTATACCACCACCAACAACAAACCACCCACATCAAATTGGATAAAAAAACCATTAATAAACTCTAACAATTCAAAAATCAAATTGATTGCGCAGATCGATAGAAAATAATTGATTTTTGTTGTGTAATTCTCCCCTAAATTAAAGCTGCAACATCGAGAATTGCAAGTATCCCCTATCGGCGTACTAGGATGCTCACGACGTCGTGCCTGGTCAGCAGCGATGGCGATGCAGTCGTTGCGGCAAGTAGCGGCAAGCGTTGCAAGGAACCGTCGGACGCACAACATTGACGAGCGCTGCAAGGCTTGGCCGGAATAGCAGCATTTTCTGCACCCAACGAAGGTCGTGAATAGTGCTCGCCGATTTTATGTAACAGTAATATTGCTATTATATTAATCAGTTAAGTTAAAATAATTTTTCATACATTAAATAATATAAAAGAAACCATATTGTCACGTAGATCAATGATCATCAAAACTATAAATCAATTAAAGCGACTTAATTATCACATAAACTCAATCTAGATGAATAACATCGTTCTTTGAAAAATTATGCTACAACACAAGATAAGTTGACAGAAAGATTAACATATCATTGTACTGTTAAAAGCACAATCAGACTTTTTATCCAAACATCTGATGTCACTTATACTTCTATCACTGCATCTATCAAAATCTTTATGACAAAGTGGTATAATCTTTTTTTAGAACCTAAATAACTAGTAAGATAAAGCGTGATTGGGGACACCTGTCACTCAAAATTATTGGACGTTACATTTTTTTTATTTTGAATAACAAAACGTCACTCATTAAGGACACATTAAGAGTGCTTAAGAGATGTTGATTGTTGACGTGTGTGCAGTTGTTAGCCGCACAAGATTATTCTAAACAGTGTAATTAATGATTTCCTAATCTCTCAATAATCTAAAGGACGAAGAGAAGTGACATGTGTGTGTGAACATTCATGCAAATTAAAAATAAGTGAAACCCACCCCAACCCCACTTAATTAATTCTGAAATAATTGTTGGGCCTTGTTTCTTATAATTAAATTGGTTGATTAATTATTAATATTCTCTATAGAATGTTTCAAATCAAGAATTGGTAGCATCTCATTTTCTAGTCCAAATAGCAATTGGCAAAATCGACTAGACAACTCATTCCTTGCTTGAAGATAATTTCAAATTAGAAGTCAAAGATAGAGGGAAAAAGTCAAAATTAATTTTCGTACGAGTATTTCATGTAGAAAAAATCAACATATATTTTGAATTTTTGCTCGTGAATTTGACAAATTTGACTTTTATTGCAACGTAGGACACGAGAGACTAATTTTATGGGTCATTAGGACAATTATTGTAGACATGGTTTAAGAAAATCTCGTGATTTGTCGGCACTAAAATATTAATTTATCTCGTATCATTTTTGGGTTAATTAGTTACTTAATTACGCTGCCATGAATTTTAATGTGGTACGGCTTGCATGTTCGAGTTAATTAAGTCTAAATTCATTAGTACGTATGAAAAAACATAGTGTAGCTAGATTATATGCATTACAATCAATCACAAGTACGAGAACTCGATTGATCATCTCATTATTAATTTTTATAAATAAGGTTTGTGTCTTGTGCAATGTATGAAGAATTGAATGATAATCGTCTATGAAGTCGTTACAATATTATGGATATATTTGATAATGTTTCTATTTTTGCTTCTGCTTTTTACAGAAGAAATTTCCTAAGAAAAATAGATTAGGTCAATTTCCTTTAAGATTTCATGTAGTCAAACAAACCACCTAAAAAAATTATTCAAAAGGGTATAAAAGTAGCTTCTTTATTTTAGAAACTACTTTTATCCCTGCCAAATGGGCTCTCTGTCTCTTTTAAAACAAAACTTAGATTGGTATTTAGAATGAACAAACAATAATAAAATTAAGATTTTGGATCACCTCTCGTCTATTTGATGAATTATTCTAGATATATACATTGTTGTATACGTTAGAGATGACATTCCCTCTTATGTGTCATAATCTAGCCAACGATGTGAAAGGATGGTAAAAAAATCGAAAGTTATGATGAGTGCCATGAAGAAGGATGTCAAAGTTAATCTAAAAAAAAATGTACATATACCATGTTTTCTGTTAGATAGTTCGTCGTAGTTCTACTGTAGGTAAGTTCAAGGACAGAGTCGGGAAATGATAAAAATAATTTTGCACTCAACTAATACATTGAAGATAAAGTATGAATATTTATAATTATTCGAGCTTTCAAATAAGATAATTAAAAGTGGTATCAAAGTAAATAAAGATGTTAATGGCCCATTTGGTATAGCTTTTGAGAAGATAAACGAGTTTTTGAGACTCAAAAGTTACTTTTGGATTCGTTTGATTAATCTTATGAAAGGATTTCTTCTAATTAGAAAAGATTTAAGAGGAAGTTGGTTTATAGCCCATTTGGCATGACTATTTAAAAGTTAAATAAACTTTTTGAGATCCAAATGTTACTTTTGGACCATTTTAACTAATTTTATAATAATTAAAAGAGTTTTTACAGAAAGCTGATCTAATTTGAATTTATCTAAAAGTATTTTTAGGGTAGAAAGTTGTTTTAAAAATTAGTTTTCGAACAAAAATTAAGGTAAATTTCTCCAAAATATTTTCTACATGAAGCAAAAATAAAAGAAAAAAAGTCATGTCAAATAGGTATTGGCTTCTCTAGAAACACTTTCGAAATAAGGAGTTCTTTTAGAAATTAGTTCTCAAATAAAAATTAACACAATTTTTCAAGAAAACTCTTCTACAGAAAGCAAAAATTCAAGTCACACTCATATGTTTTGTTATACTTTGGACGAAATTGTAACTCTGGTTTGCATGTGACGGAATACTTTTTAATTAATATCCTTGTTTCCAAATTACTCAAATGAGAGAATATAGAAGCAAGCAAGTACCTACAAAGTATTAATCATGAAATTAATTATTTGACTTAGGCTCTAAATCCAACACATGATAACTGTATTTTTACCTATAATTTCGGCTTTCAAAGAAAGTTAAAAATGCATCGATCTATCAGTGTTTGGTGCAATCTATAACTGGATTACGACATATCAATTTATTGATAAATAACAAATTTAATTTAATTATTGAGATCCGCGACGAACTTATACACCAATATAATGGATTTATCGTGTCATTGATTTTTGGCATACGATGAGCACCACTAGCCAGATTAGTGAATTGCATAATAAATTTACTTACAATTAAATACGAGTCAAGAATTTCACTTATAAGTAAGAAGCTACTTAGGATTTTTTTTTTTTTTTTTAGAAAGTACTTATAAGTGAAAACTTCATTTTTAAGGGAAAAAACTTACGTACAAGTAGAAAAATTACTCATGAATAAACAATTCGTTTATAAGTACGAAATTACTTATGATTAAACATTCACGTATAAGTAAAAATTATGCGTAATAAATCTAGAAAATTGCAGAAGTGGTTTCCAATTTATATTCAATATAGCAAGTTAATCCTCAACTATTAAAATGAAACACACTGGTCATCAACTAGTACTCTAAATCTTGATGGTTTTCATTCAAAACTGCATTAAAAAGTTAACTTTTATTGGAAAATTGGTTATGCGCTTATTTTTAATTAAATAAAAAATATATAAAGAAAAAAAAAATGAGTTAAGAATGACGCTTGGTATAAACATCATTCGAACGGTCGCATTTTGTTGTTTTCTCCCTTTGAATAATGTAAAAAGTGTTCTAACTTTTTGTGTCAGTTATCATGTGGACTGGTATAATAATAATTGAAAATTTTACACACCACCACAACAGTCACCTTCAACAATCAGATTTTTTCACCAAAAAACTGGCAGTATAATGCAGTTCTTTTGTGACAAAGACAGCTACAAAAATCTCACTTCTTTGATAAACTTTTGATATTTGCAGATTGGTAAAATCCTGTGAAAATCCCAGATAAAAAGTTGCAATCTTTCAGTTAAAATAATGCAATCCCATTAAAATTTCTAATAATCAGTCATCTTTAGGAGAAAATTATAAAAGAAGTGCCAACCAAGAGGAAAGGAGTAGCTTCCAGTTCTCTTAATGCTTTTCTTTTACTGTTTTGTTAATTGTTATTGAGGCATTTTCTCATTACCTACTACTGATAACTCCATTCTTCCTTCTTTCTCTGTCGTGTATATGCACATATATATATATTCATATTCTTAAATGAAACCACCACACACAACAATATTCATTTTGTGACTGGAATTAATTAAACTAGCCATTTTGCATTCTATGTACCTATACTCTCTTTGTAAATACAGCCCTTTCGTTGTTGTCATCTGGGTAAGGGCATTTAAGGAGTGGTGGTGTTGTAAAGCACTCACATTTGGTAATGCAGTGAAATCCTGAACGGGAATTAGATCCAGTTTTCTATTTGATTTTGGGTGTTCTTCTAAGTCAAGATCTGCTGCTGTTGGGTTTATTTGTTGTCCAAGAAAATTACATGGTGATAAGGTTTTCCAGATCAGGGATTTGAAAACTGCTCTCTTGAATCCTCTGCAGAAAACAGGTAAGAACTTGATAAGTTTTTGAGATATTGAGACATTTTCTATTCTTGAATGGGATTTATTTATTTTATTGAATTTATTTACAGAGTGCAATTAGTTATAGGTCCTTTTTCTGCGGCTTAATTATGCGACTTAATGATATGAGAGATGAAACAGGGTTTTTACAAATGGATCTTGTACATACCTTGATGTTGATCTACTCATTTAGGGGTTTGAAATGCTCATAATTATCTGTTTTGTTCTTTTCACTGTTCTTTTCTTCATAATTCTTACCCACTTGTGTTTTTTGCCCAACATTATTATGTTGGCTTCATAGATAATATCTCGTATAGAGTTTTGATTTTCCTTTTAATAAATTGGTGATTTACAGGAGTTAAAAAATGTTGCATTTACGAGTGCCACAAACTTAAATGAATTTTGTCTCAGAACTGCTATATTGGTTTAATTAAAAGCAGTTCAGAAGAGATTGAGGGTTGTTGCATTTTCCCTTATTATAGCATCAATGTCACTGCCTGATTGTGTACTTTGCAAAATAGAAGTGTTAACTCAGGTGTTCCTTGTACAAATTCTGCAGGTTGTTTGACATCCTAAAATATGGCTTCTGATCTGAATGCAGAACTCTCGAAGAATACTGTCATTTTTGGTCTCAAGGTCTGGGAAGTTATTGGGATTATTGTCGGGTTATTGATTGTGGTCATCCTCTTTGTATTGACATTTTATCTTACGTCACGAAAGAAATCTAGAAGAACTCCAGAAAAACTTCAACTTAACCAAATACCAACTGTTTCAAAGGAAATTAAAGAAGTACGAGTGGAACAAGTATCGACTAATGAAATTGTTCCACGTGATGGGATTCTTCTCACCATTCATGATCAATCCAGCAATATAGAATCAGACAAGGTTTTGGTCCATCTAGGAATGCCAAAAAGAAATAATGGAGATAACAGTAGTCAATCAGGTTCATTTAATAATGTCGATAAAGATTATTGTGGATCACAATCAGGTGAGGAAGGGCGTTCAGGAACATTTGGTGCGTATAGATCTTATTCTTCGCATCAGATACCTGCTCCTTCTCCATTATTGGGTCTGCCGGAAGCAGCTCACTTGGGTTGGGGTCACTGGTTTACACTTAGAGATCTGGAACTTGCTACGAACAGATTTTCTAAGGAGAATGTTATTGGGGAAGGTGGATATGGCGTTGTTTATCAAGGACAGTTAATTAATGGTACTCCAGTGGCTGTAAAAAAACTCCTCAACAACCTGTGAGTTCCAAATGTTTTCTTCTGATATTTAACAGAGATACTTAGTTTATGGTTTCCTTGTAAGTTCTCTCAGGCCAATATTTTAAATTCATTTTTTTTTTTTTTGTTCTTTTTTTTTTTTTTCCCAATCAGTGGCCAAGCAGAGAAAGAATTTCGAGTGGAGGTTGAAGCTATTGGCCATGTGCGCCACAAAAATTTGGTTCGGCTTCTTGGGTATTGTATTGAAGGAACTCATAGGTACTGTGTTATTTGGCTTTCAAATCCATCAACTTAGCTGCATATTTTACAAAAGCCAACTCCCTGAAAGATTTGTTCATTGTGAACTCATTTGTGAACGGACATTGGTTTTCCATCTCAAATGGACTCAGTCCACTCATCATGTGTTCCCCAATTAGCATGAGATGCAACTCCAGTTATAAGCTTGTGATCTAAAAACGAAAGCCACCGAGGTTCTAAAATATTTGGGACTTGTAACCTTTCTGCTTAAAATTTCTTAAACTTATTTGTATAATTTCAGGATGCTTGTGTATGAATTCGTCAACAATGGCAACTTAGAACAGTGGCTTCATGGGGCCATGCGCCAGCATGGAAGCCTTACGTGGGAGGCCAGGATGAAGGTTCTCCTTGGCACAGCTAAGGCGTAAGTTGGTTTATCCAAGTTATTATCCTTTAATTTTCTTTTCCAACGTTATAGATCTCATTGAATGTGATACACTTTCTGCAGTCTTGCCTACTTGCATGAAGCCATTGAACCGAAAGTGGTTCACCGAGACATAAAGTCAAGCAATATATTGATTGATGATGACTTCAATGCCAAGGTTTCTGATTTTGGTCTGGCTAAGCTACTTGGTGCTGGGACAAGTCATATCACAACTCGAGTTATGGGTACCTTTGGGTGGGTTTTTTGCTTTCCCTTTTTTCTCTTTCTAA
Source organism: Fraxinus quadrangulata (assembly GCA_903798255.1). Taxonomy (NCBI): domain Eukaryota; kingdom Viridiplantae; phylum Streptophyta; class Magnoliopsida; order Lamiales; family Oleaceae; genus Fraxinus; species Fraxinus quadrangulata. The sequence goes on from CAIGRB010037647.1 coordinate 78,486, forward strand.
GTTCTAGATGGCCACTTGTTCTTGTTTTATCTTACTTGAGTACTGTAGGGTTGGGTTAAATGTATTTATGTAGGAAGGTGTACAATTATATTTCATTTTTTCTCATTTTTACTTCAAACAATATACAGATATGTGGCTCCTGAATATGCAAATACTGGCCTTTTGAATGAAAAGAGTGATGTCTATAGCTTTGGAGTTTTGCTATTAGAAGCAATTACTGGAAGAGATCCGGTTGACTATGGCCGTCCTGCTCAAGAGGTATTCAGTCCTCTCTCCCCCAGCCTCTGCTAGAAAACATGCTAGTAAATTAAAATTATACTGCTGTTGTATTTTATCTCTCTTTTAGGAATTACATACAGGCGACATTTATGATGTTAAATTTAAGATTTCATAGGATTGTTTACATAAATTCTTTGTGCACAAATATATACAACTTATACTGGACGTAGTTGAAATTATGTGAGAACGGTCAAAATAAATAAGGTAACATTAACTAAATACTCAAGAATTAAACCACCGGCAATTATCCCTTAGATGATAAACAGAAATATTACACTATTAAATGAAGTTTATGCTGGAGAAAGTAGTAGGAGCTAACTTATTCATAGTGTGCAACTTTAGTAAATCCATCTATACTGGAGCAGTAATCTCTTTACAGCAGATACTTGAGGCTCCTTTCAGCTACTCGATGAAGTCATGAAATGATTTGTAGTTGAAAAAATTACTGAAAGAAGCCTTTAAGTCCATTTTTTTTGTTGTTTTTCCTTTTGCTTTATGTAACATTTTGCCAACCCTATTTGTTCCTGTTGAATTTTAACCAAATCCTTTCCCTTTGAAAGCTGTCTGGTTTGCGTACTTCAGATCATCACCTCTGCTTTTTTGAGGCATTCCCATCTTCTGTTCCCATTGAATGAAAAATGTATGATAATTGCAGGTAAATCTGGTTGATTGGCTGAAAATGATGGTTGGAAGCAGGCGATCTGAGGAAGTGATAGATCCATACATGGATGCAAGGCCGTCAACGAGAGCCCTCAAAAGAGCCCTTTTGACTGTTTTGAGATGTGTTGATCCAGATTCCAATAAGAGGCCTAGGATGAGCCAAGTTGTCCAAATGCTTGAATCAGAAGAATATCCGATACCAAGAGAGGTCAGTCAGTTTCTAATCTTGTCCTATTGCATAATATAGTTTACATGAATTTATCTCTTATACTACTTCTAGTCTTTAATGAGTTAGCATTTTTTGTACAATCACTCGTGTCGCTAATGAGAGTTATAAAAGTTGACGATGTTATGGCTACATATATGTGATTTTTATTTTAGAGATGACAAATGTTCAAGAAAAGTAAGAGTTAGGAAAGATAGTGATTCTTTACTCAGTGGGGATTAGAAGTTTAGGATGGTAAATTTGCGGAGAAAAATAGCTGGTAAGTTCCAACCTAACCTACAAAATCTGGCCTGCACTGCAAGGCTGGCACAGTGATGTTTAGCAACATTCTACATGGCAACAAGAGGCATTAAATGATAAATCCAATTAAACGTAGGGATGTGGGACCCATTTAATTGGACTTATCATATAATACATGTAGATCAGTGCAAAATACTAAATAGCATTAGTCCAATGGAGATCATGTTTACTTTTTTCTTTTACTCAGATCATAGTTTCACCTCCTAGCTTTTTAGAATGAACTGTTTCTCTTAACAACAAACAGTACTTGAATAAATTTGATTCCTTTTGTACTTGTATATTCTAGGATCGAAGGCACAGAAGGAATCGAACTGGTAGTGCAGAGATGGATTCGCAGCAGAACTACGACATTGATAAAAGCGACAACCAAGATCCAAGGTCAGATACGAAAGCCATCTTTTCTTGAGGATCTTGAATCATTTGGCAAAAATTTCAATTTGTTGAGTGCTATTTGCCCAAGAAGGTGCTAATCTAAAAGCTCATGTTTGAAGAGAGCATGGTAGACATGGGAGGGAAGAGGGAATTTGTCTTTTCAAATTTATTAATTTTTGGGTTCTATTTCGCTTTTATATCGTTACTTTTATATATGTTCTTAAAAATTCTTCTTCTTGTATGAAAAGTAGATAGAAAAATGATTGTTTTGTAATGGATCTGGTGCCTTTGCGAGAAACCTGAAAATATTGGTGGGACTTTGTACAGATATTGTTGCTTTCCTTAGCTTAGCCAATGTTTGATTAAATCCATTATTCACTTATTAACATCAAGAAGAAATATGAACAGAACTGGAAACTATTTAAGGTTGTGTTTGGAAGCATGGAAATCGGGTCTAAAAAATTGAATTGACTCCTAACAAATTATGATCCAATTTCTAAGGGCACAATCCTTGATGCCAAACATGGTACACGCATCCTCACGTGTAGACTAATTGGGTAGCATAAGTCATATAGAGCGCGGAAGAATGGGAAAGGCATGTCAATTCGTAATCAGATTATCTATACACCTTCACAAAATACAAACATAAAGAGTAAAAACAAGCACATAACATTCACCAATATCATCTGAAAATATTTATTAACATGCACAACGGAATGGTAATCTTTTTCATGAATAATTACACCCGAAAAAAATAAATATCGGCTGCCTGTTAATATACATTGCACCCAGCATATTGTTTAGCTTGAAATTTTCCCAAAATTTTTTACGCTATTACAGTCGAAAAACCACCGTCCTCGTGGACAAAAACGAGGATCGAAACATCAAACCTATTGTAATGAGATAGGGAACTCGACCTCTCAAGGAAATCAAGCTGTTATCCAGTAGTTCATTTTACACAGAACAGTCTAAAGACATGGTATCATGGACAAAATCTATGTACTAGCGTTGCAAACTTAAAATTAAAACCAAGAATAGTAAAAAAGAATTGGTTTCTAATCACAAATTTGCTTTCCCTCTAATTGAAGAGGAGCAGTATCTGCAGCATTCAATTGTTGCAGCTTCTGCTTAACATGGGAGTCGGATACCTTCCCATGTTGTTTCTCATATTCGTCCTTCAATTCCTCCAAATGCTTGGACACCTATCATCAGCCAAAAACGTACATAAAAAACCAGTGAGAATTTTTTAATAACCCCATAACATATGACTATAAAGCACTAGAGAAAGAGAACCTTAATTGAGTAGGCCATTGGTAATAATGTATCTGGGTTCATGGCATCCTCAGGAAAGTTGCGTAACGCATGTATGAGCTTTTCAAAAGGTAACTTTACCTATCAAAGAAAAATTGTTAAACATGCCTGAAAAAAATTCAAGCACTAAACATGAGACCGTAGAAACTCACCAAGTCATCATGGCAATATTTCAGTAGAGCCAAACCAACTTTAAAAACAATTTTGACACCCTAAAAAGAGAAAATTGACACATTAGAATGTACAAGGCGATAGAGATGTAACTACATAAAGATTGACAGCTGACCTCATAAAGAAAGACATCCCAAATCCGAAGGGCCAAATGGAACGGGAACGAATATGAAAAAACGGTTATGAACCACTGGCTTGCATACATGCTAGGGTTTATCATTTCTTGAGCAAAATGCTCTCCCAACTTTGGCAAGTGATCCTTCACCAAATGATCAAACTGAAATAGGTATTGCTGTACAAGAGGCAATCCCACCTGCACCAAGTGGACAGCCTTGCTCAGTGTTTTCAAATGTGACAATGTATAAGATAAGAGGTAATATGAGAAAATGCAGTGATTAACAATGTTTGTTTGGCAGCTATTTTGATTTGATCGAATGCACGTTGGAAATTAGATTGTATGTTATCGAAGACAGAAGTTTTCTGGGTTCTATTAATGAGGTAAATTAATTACGTCTTAATTTATATATAAATGACATGTGACCAAAACTACACCAGATATAATCCTTCCATCGGAGCATGGACAGCTCCTTTCAGTAATGCCACCAATAACCAAAATGCATCTTCCTCACTCATATATAGGAGCAACAGACCTGCGACAAATCCCATTCCCTACAATCAAGATAACTTCAATATTAATAAGTCGTAGAGAAAGTTGTAATCCTAGATGATTTGCACCAAAATAAAATACAAACCTGCACATATCCAACCTCTCGGTCAAATACAGAGTATGCTTTCAGAACATTATAAAGGGATCTTTGACCCGGTCCATGTCTCTGCTGGAAGAAAACGTGTGAAGGAAATGTTCGAGAGATGTCTCTAATAATATCTAGCTCAGAAGCAGATGTCTCATATATGACTAGTTGCTGCATTGAGAAACGGAATGATTCTTAGATCCTTAAATACATGGCAAGCGTGCAATGTACAACTCAATTCAATCCGCAATGGAAGAAAAAGACAAAATGTTACAATTTCGAAAAATACTAAACAAGAACTCCTTTGAAACTTTCCTTATTAAGTTAAAGCAAACACTAACAAAATGTTCATATGGGGCAAATATGATAAAACAGGCAGCTCTGCTTGAGAATTAATGATCTCAAGATTAACTGCAAAAAGTTGGAGTCAACAATGCACTTGTGCATTCAGTGCAACTTGATGAGGACAATAGCTTGGTCATCTGCATTACAAAATGAATACAAGTAAAGCAACAATTTGATTTTTTTCCCATGTTATCTGAGCTGTCGAAACACTTACCGAGGACAATATTTCACCAGTGTCAGAAGGCAAGTAAATTAAACCCATATTGATTAAATAAAATGAGGGAAAATCAAGAATATAATATCTATGGACAAAATTTTATTGCTCCATGTTATTGCCAAGAATCAGAGAATACTCAGTTAATAAAAAGGCATGTTCAGAATCCAAATTTGTTTCTGAACAATTTATTGGCAAACTACCGGGTAGACGCCAGCAACTTAAGGCTTTTGCATTTCTGATATTGTAAAACACAGATGAACTCTAAATCAACTTGTGTAATCATTTGGAGGATTCTTCTTTCGCATAATTATGTCCAATTCAAGATAATTTTACTGCTGTGAAGAACCAAAATAATCAAGAACATATTGTTGCATACATGCTAGGGTTTTTGACATACAGAGTGAAAATATATTACCTCATAAACACCTGGATTCATAAGCAAGAGGTCCCGACTTCCAGAGATTAACTGCCAAACTAGACCCCTTAGACAATCGGGAATTCCTTTCCTTATTCTCCTTTTAACAACATGAGGTTTCCTCCGAAGATAGTGCTTCCAATCACTTCCTCCAACCCCAATCATTTTCCTCCATTTTCTAATTCTTCTTTCCTCCCTATATTGCAAATTGATGCGATAGGATTACAAGGAGCAAAAATCATCCATCTTTAGCAAAAACAGATTATGTTGAGACAATCTCAAACATTTGTACTGTCAAGAAAATGCGGTGAATAAGGGGCTTGTGATAAAGCAAATGTAACAGAATATTTTCTGGAATATAATGTACTCATTTTAACATATTTTATAATGTACATTTCTTACACTTCTTTGCTCTTTCATTCATTCTTTTTTCTTTTCAGAGCTTACACTAATAAACATACAGATCCGTTGTCTAACCAACCACATTTGTCAGAACTCAGATGTAATACCACATAACTAAACGGCTGAAAATAGGTCTATAAGACTATTTACTTTTCTTAAAAATTTTGGTTTTGGTGCAGCTAAAGGTTTATTATAGATTTGCAGGCTAAAATGTCTCAGGCATGACGTGGTCTGCTTGGATACATAACCTTTTAGAAGGAGCTAATTCTATCAAACATTCTGGAGACAGCTTTAATCCTAGAGATTCAGAAAGAAAGACAATATTTGCAACTCAAGCAAAAACAACAAACAAGAACGAGGGCACAATGACACAGTGAATTGTCACAAAATATTCAGGGTACTAGAAGGCATGGCTAAGGCAGGCAGCATAACATCACAAAGCATTGTCAAAACCATTGCTAAAAGCTTATTACGAAGACAGTGTTTTGGAAAATCTCTTCTAGAATGCGAATAAATTTTATAATATGCATACCTCTCATACTCAACGGCCAATCTACTTGTTAAACCATCAGCAGAGTTAGCTTCCTGCTTTACAAATCCAAATCTATCAACTTTAGGAAGTGCAACGGATCCTGCCTCATGTTCATCCACTTTTTTCTTGTCCATCACACTGGTCAGCGAAATTCCAACCTAACAGTTCACTAATTTTTTGCAAAATTCCCACGTATTCTCCAGTTCCGACATCAAATACTGCAGATTCTCGACCTCACTGAATTAAAAACAAGAATTCATCTTTTAATAATCAAACTAGATAGCTAAACTAGTTCCACACGGCTCAAACTAATTCAATAACTCAAAATTATTTGTGCATTTGTAAATAGCAAGTACGCAAAATGCAATGCTGACACATGATAACGACAAGGAAATACTAAAGGCTATAGCAATTGTGATTCAAACAATGCAAGAAGAAAATAAAAAAAATGTAAGAATTACATAAACAAAAACATTGTGACTATACAAAAAGAAGTTCTTAATTAATGTTAAAATCAATAAATATACAACATGAAATACGATTATTCTCTTCATATGAATATTCTCAAAACATCATCTAATAAAAACAACGAAAATAAATAAAAAGAGAGAAAACGAATTAACAATTAACCCGACATTGATCCATAGAATAGAGAATTATGAGCGATCGGCCTTTTTCTTTTTCTGATCTTTTCTCGTGAATCTCGAAGGAAGAAACTTTTTTATTCCACTAATTATTCTGGAAAGCACAAAGGGGATCGAAATTTTGGTGTCACGAAAGCTATGTTTAAGGATAAGTTACGACGTTGTGGCCGTGCCTGCCCCGGTATGAGGAAACTCCAGCCAATTTTAAGGCAAAATGATTACCTTTATTTTTATTGGACATGAACAAAAAATGTAAATAAAATAACTCTCACTTACATATAAAATATGATTAAGTCAGAATTCTTTCAATTGAATGAAAAAAAAAAAAATCGACTATCTTTTTAACGCATATCTATATGTAAATTATTATATAACTCCAATCAATAGAATTGAATGAATGAGTTTTTCTCCATTTTTACGATAATTGAATATGTATTTTTGTAAGTAACGAAAAGCGTACAAGAGGTACATCTAGGAGTTGGGATTCGCTCGTTGTATAAAGTTTGCTTTTAAAAAATTTTATTTACTTGATATTTGGATTTTTACATTTTTTTTGTTAGTAAAAATTCGGCTCGAAATCGTGATTCAATAGTTAAATATAGCTTGAAATCACTCACACAATTTTTTTTAAAAATGTATTATTTTTTTTTTTACTGGAAAAAAGACAAAGAAAGAAAATAAAATGTTGAAATTTACTCATCAGATTGATGACTAAGCACAACTTTGACTGCTCAGTAGCCTAGGCTTTGAAATCTCGCATTATGTGCCATGTACTCAAAAAAGTTCAGCCCCACTTCGTAAAACGGGATGGAATGCGGTGAGCGTGGATCGAACACGCGACCTTCAGATCTTCAGTCTGACGCTCTCCCAACTGAGCTATCCCCGCATTTTGACTTTGCTTATGAACTTCAATAATATCAACCAAGAAAGAGAAGCCTATCCCCTGTTTGATTTGGATAAAAATTAGTTTTTTAATAAAATTTGATAAAATGTGTGGTCGAAAATAATTTTTAGAGAAAAATGAGTTTGAAGAAATGGGTCAAACATAGACTTCATATCGTTGTGCTCGTGAAGATAGTGCATTATCCAAGTACGTGGGTAATATAGTTGCAAGAATTTAAGTCAATAATTAAGGCAATATGAAGTTTTGTTTCTCATCGGTTTTTCACGATATTTATCTATAGTGATTAAACACGAGTCAAAATTGATAGCATTAGGATATATGATCCTTTAAGAAGGGTATTCCATAAAATTGAAATGATATTAAGAATATCATCATAATATAAGTGGCACACAATAGCAATATGATAAAAGTCAAAGCAAGGTCCAACATTATCGTAAAACATGTCAACGGCTACAACATTTTTTTTTTTTTTTTTACATGACTCGTGTTGAAATTGCTAAGCAAATTTGATTAATAATACATGCAAACCTGTATCACCCTATCATGGTGAGCCATTTACACTAGCACTTAATCCCCTTTTGTGCTATTGTGTGCCTCTTAGTACATTGGATTGACACCGTACTTAATCCACTTTTGTGCTATTGTGTGCCTCTTGATACATTGGATTGACACCGTACCTAATCCCCTTAACATGTTTGATATACTGGATCACATTACACCCAAACTCCCGAAACTCAGGCATGCTAATTTCTCCACCCCCTTGCCGTGTGTCATTTTTCTTATTTATATTTAAATGAATACAAAGGTATAAATGTTTTTTGAATCAACAAATCAAGCATTGACAATCTATTAGAACGTAAATGAAAACCGTCCCATGAAGAATAAAGTGATATGAGATTTAAAGGTTAAGAAACAATTTAATTTGTTGACATAAATTTAATATGTTGGGATTTTTTGCCATTGTTCTTCTATATATAGTTATCAAAATTGTTACGTTAGATGGTTCATTATTAAAAAAAAATTATTAGAGAAGAAGTCCTACAGTAAATTTATAGTTGGACAAAGTTCTCGATGAGGCGCAAACCTCGATAACCCATCTTGTCGTGATTCCGAGTCTCTCCATAAGATTAGCACGAAATATTTCATCCTCGAGAAATTTATATACTGTCCAACTACGTGCGATGTGCACGTGCACGTCAAACCTGACCTAATTGTTACTCGAGAGAAGTTCTAGAACATCGAACAACGCATACAGTCATCAACCTTCTAGCCCCTATAAAAGGCTCTTCTGGACCGAAGGTTCTTAGAATTCATTCGACTGCTTAAGTAAGCTAAGTTACACAACTGCATACGTGCAACTATTTGCTCTCCTACCCCACCTCCCTCACAGCTCAGGTCAACCTCCATCGATTTTGGATCCCCATTTTCGCTCGACACAACATGATTTCTTATTGGTCTTAATATCAAAACTCGTTTTTAATTATTGATGGTAAATTTAATAAAAATATTATTTCATCGAAATACACAACAATATCGATGCATTTACAATTAATTTACAACCGGGTTAAAAACTCTGTTGCCAAACTTTCAAGAAATGCCACTTTAGTCACTGAACTCTTATTTTCGCATGAATGATTATCGAATTTACAATGTTGTATCAATTAAGTGACATTTCACCCGTACGTTAGTAAATTAAACAATTCTGTAAATTTTTCTATTAGCATTGCTTAGTGGTTGAGAACGTACACAACGTGACATTAATAAGTTAAAAAACGCCTTTCAAACTCATTTTAGATTTACATTTCTCATTTAAAAGTTAAATAATTTTTTGCATTTTTAATCCATTAATTTAGGATTTAAAATATTAATATCGTTTATCTGTGCCCCGATTATCAATCTTGTTTGCCGCATAAAGTTTTTGCCATTGAAAACGTTTCCAAATTTACATGTGGTGATTTAATCGATACAATTTTGTAAGTTCGTTGATCATCCGTGCTAAAACAAAAGTTTGATTACTGAAGTGAAATATTTTGAAAGTTTAGTGACCAAAGAGCTTTTAATCCATTAGTGTTATATATTTCATTTGGGAAGTGCTTGGTGTACATAGCTGAAACTTGAGGTAGACCAGTGACATTTTCAAGTGAATACCACTTTGTTCTGTAAAAGTAAAAATAGCCCAGGGGCCCCCCCAATAGGGGGCCGCCATGTGTACATTATGGACACCGTTATGGCGTCCATAATGTACACCAAGATTAATCCATTTCATTTTGTCCGAGAAAAAGCACATCACTATGATACGCGTTGCATCTCTGCAATTTTGCTTTAACATTTCTAAACCCGCCAACTTTCAGTGCAAATTTCCCGCCATTTTGAATTCACCAGGGTAAAACGGGTAAGAAGGAAACGACATCGTTCCCGATTTAAACGACACCGTTGCCCTCTCCAGCCTACAGAGTCCCATCACAATGGGGTATCCCTAAAATATCCTCATTAATAAGAATATTTCCCACACCCATCACTATAATGGTGTGCTAAATTACGGAAGAGCCACTAAGTGAATCGCCCGCAAACTACTACAACAAATGGCTTTTTCGTCAAACCGCCACATAATAATTAACCCTTGGGTGGCAACTTCGTAGTTTTCAATACCAGCAGGGCTTCTTTTGAAACTAAAATCCCTATAAAAACACGAACTTGGATTTGGAGGCTTCTCGAATTAAAATCATTTCACTCTTTCTCCCCTGTCTCTCTCTCGCTATAACATTCTTCTCTCATTTTCAGTTCGATTTTCCGACGTAATAATTTACATTTTCTTCGAATTCTGCTCCTACCGTCCTGAACAACCTCCAGATGTATACATTCTTTTTATAATCGTTCTGTACTTCAATATTTGAAACATCTGTTCTGAATTTTTGTTGTTTTTTTTAATGCCAAGCGTTTGAAACCCTAACCCTAATTTTATCGCGATACGAAGAAGTCGAAGTCGGTGGTTTCCTACGTTGAAGAACGGAGAAAGATTTTTGTCCTTTTATCCAGAGGTCTCAAGAAGCTTTATTGAATGTTAGTTTTTTCTCTGATTCTTTCTTCGATTTAAACACTTTTATGGAGGATTGAAGTTGTAAGAACCCTAATCTCGATTGAAATTAGAATTTGGGGGTAATTTTTTTATTTTTTATTTTTTTAGTGGGACGATCAATGGGGGATGAATAATCGTTTATTCTGATGTTAAGAAGTTTCTTTTGGGATTTCTATTGCTGTTAAGTTAATGAACGCGGTTTTTCATCGAAAACTGAAGATTTAGGATCAACGTGGTAATTTCGGGGGTTTGGGGTTGGGTCCAAAGATTGCGTTGTTGTAGAGTTTTAAGTTTAATTTGGAGTTCGTATTACGAACTTTGCTTTCATTTTGAAAGTTTGGGATGCTATTTGTGTTTTTATTTTACAAATAGTTGTTTTTTAATCAGACCTTTTCAACTATTTGTGGCTTCAACTTTCATAAACAGTACATTCGATTCATCAATTGTGTGTGAGTTTAGCATAATATTAGTTATCGATGTATTCCAGCTTTCAGAAACCCTTATATGATATGGCAAAGAAAAAATATTGTAAGTAATATATGTAAGAAATGAGAATTCAGATATGTTGCACTTTGGGTTCGTTCATATCACAATTAAGATATTGGTTGAGTTCGGTACTTTCTCTCTTTGTACTGATTCTCTGACTTGGAAATGCAGATAAACTGGCTTGTTGATTTTGCAGCTCTTATTCAAGAATTTGATCGATTGGAATACAGAATGTAAGTTGTTTTTTCATTTTTTTGTTGTTGCAGTCCTATATCTGTTTTTCATCCCTCAAGTTTTCTGTTGGTACAGAAATTTCTATTTACGCTTATGAAGAAGATTTTAAAGGGAAAGTATGGGGTGGTTCTCTATGTGTAATTGCTGCAAGGTTAATTTTGGACCTTGTTGATTTCTTCATTAACTTGGGTCTTGTTGATTTCTTCATTGACTATGTTCAAATGTGTGTATAATGTCAATTCTCATGCCAATTCTTTTAAGGACATGTTTCTTTCTGAAAAGAAAATGGAGTAGGTAACATGCACTTATTTTCCACTTACTGGGTGTCAATTGCTGTTTAACGTTTTGGCTTTTAAGAACCTGTACTGTCAATTTTCATATCCATTTTTGTTTATCCACGTTTGTTACATTGTTCCAAACTTGTAAACATTAAGAATCTTGTTAGTTTCGTTTGTTGTATTATTAATCCCTTTTGCCCTTATCCGTAACTATTATGACATGACATCTACCTCTTGTCTTTGATTTTTCAAGTAAGTTCTTGGTAACACTTGTACTTCCCTGTTTCTCAGGGTTGTTTCACATTTGCTTTGATTGTTTTCATTATTCATTTATGCTACGATTGACCGCCCAGACCTGGAAATGTATCTTCTTTATTTTCAGTTAATAATTTATGAGTGGATTCACTTTGGCAGAGTCATCCTGGACTCATGCAATGGCAGAAAAACGCAGTACAAATGGCCCACCTGCAAATGGGAATTCAGTGGGGGGTAATGCATATACCATTGACTTGAATACATTCAGTCAGCGGTTGCAGACTCTTTACACTCATTGGCGTCAACACAAAGATGACCTGTGGGGTTCTGCTGATGTCCTATGCATTGCCACACCTCCCCCTTCAGAGGATTTGCGCTACTTGAAGTCCTCCGCTTTGAATATCTGGTTGCTTGGGTATGAGTTTCCAGAGACTATTATGGTTTTCGGAGATAAACACATTCATTTTCTCTGCAGCCAAAAGAAGGCAACACTACTTGAGGTTGTGAAAAAGTCTGCTAAGGAGGTTGTGTGTGTAGATATTGTCATGCATGTTAAGGCTAAAAGTGATGATGGTAGTATTCAAATGGACGCTGTGCTTCGTGGTATTCGTTCTCATTTAAAACCAGATGGCAGATCCCCAATAGTTGGATATATTGCTAGAGAAGCTCCAGAAGGGAAATTATTGGAGTTGTGGGATGATAAGGTAAAAAATTCAGGGCTCCAGCTTAGTGACGTATCAAATGGGTTGTCTGATCTCTTCTCGGTGAAGGATAAAAATGAGATTACATGTGTAAAGAAAGCTGCATACTTGACTGCGTGTGCAATGAAGAATTTTGTGGTTCCAAAAGTTGAGAAGATTATCGATGAGGAGAAGAAAGTTGCCCATTCCTCATTAATGGATGACACAGAAAAGGCAATTCTTGACCCAGTGAAGATTGGTGTCAAACTGAAGGCCGAGAATGTAGATATCTGTTATCCTCCAATATTTCAGAGTGGTGGAACTTTTGATCTTAGGCCAAGTGCTTCAAGCAATGACGAGTATCTATACTATGATTCAGCCAGTGTTATCATTTGTGCAATTGGATCGAGATATAACAGCTACTGCTCCAACATTGCCAGAACATACCTCATTGATGCAAATACGGCACAAAGCAGGGCATATGAAGTTCTTCTGAAGGCCCACGAGGCAGCAATTCTTGCATTGAAACCAGGAAATAGGGTCAGTGCTGTTTATCAAGCGGCCCTTGCTGTGGTGGAGAGGGATGCTCCTGATCTGGTTCCAAACCTGACAAAATCTGTTGGTACGGGCGTTGGTTTGGAGTTCCGCGAATCAGGGTTGAGCCTTAATGCAAAAAATGACAGAGTGCTGAAGCCAGGAATGATTTTTAATGTCTCAATTGGCTTCCAAAATCTGCAAACTGGGACTACCAACCCCAAGAGTCAGAATTTTTCATTGTTACTTGCAGACACAGTGATTGTGACAGATAACGGTCGTGATGTGGCAACTTCAGTGAGCTCCAAAGCTGTCAAAGATGTGGCCTACTCATTCAATGAAGATGAAGAAGAGGAAGAACAGCCAAAAGCGAAATCTGAGTCAAATGTCAAGGACAATTTATTTACCAAAGCAACACTTCGGTCAGACAATGGGGAGCTGTCGAAGGAAGAGCTTAGAAAGCAGCACCAGGCTGAACTTGCTCGCCAGAAGAATGAAGAAACTGCTCGACGCCTTGCTGGTGTAGGTTCTGAAACTGGGGATGGGCGTACCGCTGTGAGGTCTGCAGGTGAGCTAATTGCCTACAAGAATGTCAACGAACTACCTCCACCTAGGGATATGATGATTCAGGTTGATCAGAAGAATGAGGCCATTCTCCTACCGATTTATGGAAGCATGGTGCCTTTCCATGTAGCTACCGTGAAGACTGTCTCCAGCCAGCAGGATACTAATCGTAATTGTTATATCAGGATCATATTTAATGTCCCTGGTACACCCTTCACTCCTCACGGTACAAACTCTTTGAAAAATTTGGGGGCTATCTACTTGAAGGAGGTTTCATTCCGCTCCAAGGACCCGAGGCACATAAGTGAAGTGGTGCAACTGATTAAAACGCTTAGACGAAATGTCATGGCTAGGGAGTCTGAAAGGGCTGAGAGGGCAACCCTTGTCACTCAGGAGAAACTTGTACTCGCAGGCAACAAATTTAAACCAATTAAGTTACATGACCTGTGGATCCGTCCTGCATTTGGTGGCCGTGCAAGAAAGCTGTCGGGCTCACTGGAAGCTCATGTGAATGGTTTTAGATATTCGACATCAAGGCCAGATGAACGGGTAGATATCATGTATGGTAACATAAAGCATGCGTTTTTCCAGCCAGCTGATAAGGAGATGATTACACTTCTTCACTTTCATCTGCACAACCACATTATGATTGGAAACAAGAAAACCAAGGACGTCCAATTCTACGTTGAAGTGATGGAGGCAGTCCAAACAATTGGAGGGGGAAGGAGATCTGCTTATGACCCAGATGAGATTGAGGAGGAACAGAGGGAAAGAGATCGAAAGAACAAAATCAATGTGGACTTCCAGAATTTTGTGAATCGGGTAAATGATCTTTGGGGACAAGCACAGTTTAAAGACCTCGACCTGGAGTTTGACCAGCCTCTAAGAGAACTTGGATTCCATGGGGTGCCCTACAAAGCTTCTGCTTTCATAGTTCCAACTTCTAGCTGTTTGGTTGAACTGATAGAGACTCCATTCCTTGTGATCACCTTGAGCGAGATTGAGATTGTAAATTTGGAGAGAGTTGGTCTTGGACAGAAGAATTTTGACATGGCTATTGTCTTCAAGGACTTCAAGCGTGATGTAATGCGAATAGATTCCATCCCATCCTCCTCACTTGATGGCATTAAGGAGTGGCTTGACACTACAGACATCAAATACTATGAGAGTAGGCTGAATCTGAATTGGCGTCCAATATTGAAGACCATCACCGATGATCCACAGAAATTTGTAGAGGATGGTGGCTGGGAATTTCTGAATCTGGAAGGTGCTGACTCAGATTCTGACGACTCAGAAGACTCGGACCAAGGTTATGAGCCATCAGATGCAGAGCCGGTGTCAGAATCGGAGGATGACGACTCGGACAGTGAATCACTGGTGGAGTCTGAAGACGATGAGGAAGAAGATTCAGAGGAAGAATTGGAGGAAGAGAAAGGCAAGACGTGGGAAGAGTTAGAGAGGGAAGCTAGCAATGCAGACAGGGAGAGGGATGAATCAGACAGCGAGGATGAGAGGAGGAGAAGAAAGGCGAAAGCTTTTGGCAAGTCAAGGGCTGCTCCCAGTGTTGCTGCATCCAAGAGAATGAAGTTTAGGTAGCAAATGGAAGGTTTCGATCATTTCAAGTTTGTTGAGTTGAATGGTTTTTGCCTTCCTATGCTGCAGCCAGCTTTAATGTTTAATCTACTTTGGTATTAGTTTCTTTTTAATCAGTTAATTGTTCTGTTTGATCATTGGTCTTATTGTGTGATGCTAAATGTCACAGATTTTACTTGTAAATTGGTTACTGTAGCCTTATTATAAAACTAATTTTATGTTGCTTACACTGCGATTTCACGGAGTCAAATATCTGAAGAAAGTTGAAATTCAGCTATATGGTTATGTTATAAATCTCCGGCGGTCTATTGCTCTTTTTATTTGGTAGAGAAGTTAATATAGAGCTATTCTATTCATATACATTCCAATGAAGTTGGTGTTGGACTAATTTACTAGGTTCAGTTATTGGACTGATTTAACCATTATGGGTAGAAATGTATATATTGATTAATTTATTTTGGGCATTATGGTTTGGATAGGTTTCTTTTTCTAGTTAAATTTTTCTTTTTCAGTTAGGAACTATTTTAACCTTTAAAACTTATTGTTTTATTTATGCTCTTTTTCAACAAATAATTTTAATTTTGACTCGACAATTCAATCACTGATATGTTCATTCAACCATTTACCCCGCTACACTGTAGCTGGATTGATGACTGGACCCGATCCGATTACTATGCACAGAACTTATAGATCAACTCGTATTACCATATTTGCGGGTTGATTTGATTTTAATCCATGGTTTACCTTTCGACATTATAATAATATATTTAAAATAAGTTATAAGTTTAAACAAGAACTAATAATGTTAAATTATATTTATCTTTCCACGAAACTCGTGAATAAATTATTTTCAAAGTTGGTTGCTAAAAATATTGATAGAATGAATATATCTTTCTTCATTTTTATTTACCTTTTCTTGTTTCTTTCATATTGTTATATAGCGGATGGTAAAGATAAAGTCACATTCCGCTGTAATAGTTTGGTTAAAACTTCTTTCGTCCTACTAGTGAGATGAAAAATAAAGATTGAATATGATGTTTAAATGTACAAAGAATGATAAAGTCCAGATTTATTGAAAATTGACAAATTTTATTCTAGTAGAATATAGTAATACTAGTTAGGGAACTTTAACATTTTCATATAATCAATACGCTCTATCCTTCACTCTTTCTAAACCACAAACAAATTCATTAATCACCTAGGCACACAAACAGTATTTTTAAAAAAAAAATCCAAATCACAACTATATAATAAGTTAAAAAACAACAAATAAAAGAAAGTAATAAAAAAAATGACTTGAATGAAAATCTAAAACTTATCAAGAGAATAAGAGGTTAATCGAGTAGAAATTAACATACTAACAAGCAAAATGCGACTATCGATTAGCAATTGAGAATCACGTTTTGTTCAGCAGTAGCAGGCAAACGTCAAATGTTTAAGAAATGAGAGTTTAGGTTAGGGCTTTTGAAGTTGTGTGTGTGATTTGCTGTCGTAGTTTTGTTGCGAATTGGATTGTTTCATATGATTTGGGATTAATTTTTGTTTAGATTAGATATTGGGTCAGAATGTGTGTTGTGGACTTATAAAATCATCGGCCAATAATGATAAACTTAATTTACTTTATATGATTATTTCAATAGGTTGGTTGTAATTTGTATTGCTAAATTGGTTTTTTTTTTTTTTAAGTGAAAATTTTAAAATTTGTAAGTCAGTAAAATTATTTTTTAATTAAAAAACGGTTCGGTTCGATTTTATGCAGTTTTTGAAAATTGAAATCTAAATCAAACAATTTTGAAACAGGTTGGTTCGATTTGAGGGGAAAAAATCGCGGGTCCACATCGACCCGAACCAAAGATTTCAAACTACTCCTAAATAAGAGGATGTTGTGAAAGATTTTCGGAAGTCATTAGAAGAGAAATGTTTCCACTAGTACCATCATACCAATATTTTGCTTTAACAGTTTATGAAAACCAACGAAAGAAAGTTGGCTCTGATACCAACTAGGAAGAAATGCAATATAGATATTCTAGCCCAAAGAATAATTTGGATTAATTGGAAGCTTACCCATTGAGGTATGAACCTGATTTGAAATGCCCATGGATGAATTGGTAGAACGGAGCATGGTGGGCCCATAAAATTGGAGGTGGCAAGCAGCTCGAGTTAGGTGGGTGGCCAAAATTGGATCAATTTGGCTGTTAATTGGGACAATTAAATTCACACCCACTGTCATGTGATGTTGATGAGGATTAACATGTGGCAAATTATGTAAATCAACACCCATTGAAAGAGGCACATTGGCCACACTTTCTGCGCACAAGAAGTGGGAATTCTACGGCATATCAGAATCATATTGTACTTTTTTGTAATGTTTCTCCATGAATGTGGGAGACTAGACGAGGAGGATTGACATACAATAGTGAACGATCATGGGTATTGATGGAATGGTTGGAATTGGTGAAAAAGTAGTGCGGTTCTTGGTGTATTTATGGTTGATTTTGAGTCGAATTTGTGACTGTTTGTATAATTGTTTGGTTGTGATGGATTGAAGGAGTATTGGCGTCGATTCTGATGATTTTGGCAACAGCAACACTGTGAATTTAGGGGGAATTGGTGGCAGCTCTATAAAGGGGCAAAAATCGCCAATTTTTAGAGAAAGGGGAATCACTAAATTTGGATCATTCTCCAACTTGATTGAAGACTTAGGCAGCAAAAGGTGTTGGTGGTTGTTGAGGAGGAGAATGGAGGAGTTTTTTTTCTTTTTTTTTTTAAATTTATTTGGACCCATTTACATTTTTTTTGAAAGTTTGGAGTATGATTGTAATTTATTATTTATTTATTTATTATTAAAAATCATTTTACATTTTTTTTTTTGAAAAATTGGATAAAAATTAATGAAAATGATGTTTTCAACAATAAAACGTGAACAAAAGGGTGAGAATGCAAAAATTGAAACGTGATGACGTTTTGTACACTAAAAACCAAACGAACGGATGTTTTGTGCCAATAAATCCTTTTTTCAAATTAAAAAATTGAAATAGTAAACATTATCTATAAGTACTCCAACATGTAATTTATAAAAATGTTGATTTTTAATGAACATTTGAAATATTGATTTACATGAAAAAGATGTATATTTAAAAAATTATAAAAGAAGGTAAATGTAGAATGTTGATTTTTTAAAAAAAAAATTACTAAAGGATATATTGAGTTTTTTGGACAAAAATAGAATATATGTGAAATTGCCCAATAATTAAACCGCTTTAAAATTTAAATTGAGTTTGTTTCAAGTAAAAAAAAAAAAATTCTTATAATTTAACAATATTTTTTTTCTTTTTAAAATTCACTTAAATAATTATAAAAATGAATTATCAGGAATATATCCCATAATACGAAAGATTATACTACATAAACATAATCCTTTATATAAAGGTGTTCATAACGTACATCCGACGACCTCTTATTGAAAAAGGTTGTCGGGTGCCCAATCCCTATTAAAGGGCCGTCGGGTTCAGGCCGTCGGGTGTTCACACCATATGTGTCCCATCCCATAATCCTAATACAAGTAGACAAGGTAATCTCTCCACCTCATTTTCCCCGAACCCCGTCACTTCAACCCTACAGAAGTCTCGTACCATCGCAACCACACGCCGGCAGCCCCCATACTGACCCCACTCAAAGCCGCCACCACCGGTTCCGACAACCACCACCAGATTTCCATCTTCGTATAATAGTTTCTTTGTCTCCCTTGTGTCGACCCTTCTTCCGTTGTTCGCAGGTAAGATTATTCTCTTGCTACATGATTTAATCTCCCTTTCACTTCTAGCTTCAATATAAAAATAATTTTGAAAAATCAAAGGCAAGTCATTTTTGTACGTTTCTGGCTGTGTAGTTGTGTGAAATAACCCCTTTTCCATCACCTTAGGGGTTAGGACTTAGGAGCTTGAGCACGCGATAACGGTGTTTACATATATATGTTTGGGGTTAGGAGCTTGAGCACACAATAATGGTGTTTACATATATACGTTTGTATAATTTACAAAACCTAGTCCATCGTCGATCAAAACATTTTTATTTTCTTTCGTAGGATCACTCGCTGTTTAGGGTATTTTCGGTCGTTGATTGCTGGCGCCTGGCAGTGGAAATAAAGACTTCAGTGGATTTTTGCATTTGTTTCAGGTGTCTTAGATGCCCAATTACAGATTATGGTTATATCAATCTTCGTGTTTAGTTTGGGTATGGAGTTTTGGTATGTTGTGATTTGACCATCTCAAGGAGTTAACAAGGGGCGTATCAATCCATGTTTTAATTCTAGCAGCACCACCTAAATGAACTTAAAAAGGTTTATGAAGGTTTTAAAATTTTTTATTAGTTGGATCAGCGGGGGAGATAATCTTATGGGAAAGATGCTTCTCTCTCTCTCTCTCTTTAAAAAAAAAATATTTGCAATTCATAAGGTGAGATAGGGAGGGATTTCATGATAATTGTTTGTTTATCTGAATTGCAGAGCGAGCATCATTTGAAAGTCTTCCGATGCTTGTTGCTATACAAATTAGAAGTTCAGTTTATTTTAATGATAGATTTAGGAATTCCTATTTTTGCTGCAGATGGCGAAGGAAGAAGTATTGTCGGTAAAGGATGCAGTTCACAAGCTGCAACTTTCTCTGCTTGAAGGCATCAAAGATGAGAACCAGTTATTCGCTGCTGGGTCATTGATGTCTCAGAGTGACTACCAAGATGTGGTAACAGAGCGCACAATAGCTAACATGTGTGGTTACCCACTCTGCATCAATTCTTTGCCTTCTGAGCGGCCTCGGAAGGGGCATTTCCGAATATCACTCAAGGAGCATAAAGTATACGACCTTCACGAAACATACATGTATTGCTCCTCTAGTTGTTTGATAAATAGTCGGGCATTTGCTGGGAGTTTGCAAGAAGAGAGATCCTCGACTCTGAACCTGGCAAAACTTAATGAGGTTCTGAATATGTTTGAAGGGTTGAGTTTGAACTCTAAAGTGGACATGGGAAAGAATGGAGATTTAGGATTGTCCAAGTTGAAGATTCAGGAGAAAACCGACAATAGAGCTGGGGAAGTTTCTGTAGAGGAGTGGATTGGTCCCTCAAATGCTATTGAAGGCTATGTCCCACAGAAAGATCGCAATTTGAAGCCCCGACTATCAAAGAATCTTAAAAAAGGTACAGGACTAGAACAACTTGGTAGATTTAGAATACTGGTTTACCAGTGTTCTTGTTAATTTTTATACGTGCTAATATTATCATTGTTGTAACACATGATTCAGATTTACTAGTTCATCAAATCTATGCCCTTGATTCATGTAATCAGTGTATGCATGTTGCAGAATCTAAACCCAAGCACGCAGAACCAAATAAAGTAGACATTATATTCAATGATATGAACTTCTCTAGTACCATAATTACACAAGACGAGTACAGCATTTCGAAACTACCTGGTCCTAGAAAAATTGTTACCCATGTGAAAGGTGAAGAACCAAAAGGAAAAGTGAGTCGTGAAGACGCAAGGGATCAGGACAGCACCGTGCAAAACCCAGATGCTCCAATTGGAAGCATGACAGAAACAAAATTGTATAAATCTGATAAGTTTGTGTATGGAGATGACAAGCTTAATGTCTCAGAAGTGTCTACTGGTACTAGTCAAAATGATCCTAGCAGTATGACAATGAAGGAAGAAACAGATTACAACCATGGGAAGTCATCTACAACTACTTTCACTAAGCTCAAATCTTCTTTAAAAACTTCATACGCAAAAAAAGCAATCCGCTCTGTTACTTGGGCAGACGAGAATGCTCACAGTGATGGAAAAAACCTTTGTGAGTTTAGAGAATTAGATGATAAGAAAGAAGCTGTTGTGGCATCAAACTCCAGAGACACGGAAGTGGGTGAAGAGTCATTTATATTTTCATCAGCAGAAGCCTGTGCAAGGGCTCTAATCCAAGCTGCAGAAGCTGTTGCATCTGAAAAATCTGATGCATCTGATGCAGGTACAGAATATTATTTGCTTTATATATCTTTGTATAAAGCTGCCTTTTACTTGAGTGATTCTTGTCCATTATGGTTCTCAATTACTCGTTGCGTTTGCCACCCAGTATCTGAAGCGGGTGTTATTATATTACCACCACCTCATGAAGTGGATGAAGCTGAACGTCAAGAGATTGGCGATATTATGGATACTGATCCATCTGTTTTAAAGTGGCCTTCAAAATCAGGCTTTCCAAATTATGATCTATTTGACTCTGAGGATTCTTGGTATGATAGTCCCCCGGAGGGTTTTAATTTGACCGTAAGTCGTTCATTTAACTCTAAGCTACGTTTTTCATCTTTCATATTTTGTGCATGAGTTTTCTCACTTGCAATTGACATCTGGCCTTTGATTTAGTTATCACCTTTTTCAACAATGTTTATGGCTCTTTTTTCCTGGATATCATCATCATCTGTGGCCTATATATATGGACGTGATGAATGTTATCATGAAGAATATTTATCCATCAACGGAAGGGAGTATCCTCGCAAGATTGTTATGGAAGATGGTCGCTCCTCTGAAATCAAGCAAACTCTTGCAGGCTGCCTTGCTCGATCCTTGCCGGGACTTGTTGCTGAGCTCAGACTGCCAACACCAATATCAACTCTTGAACAAGGCATTGTACGTACTGAACATTTTTTAATGATACAGTTGTTTTATTCTCCTGTATTTTAATGAAAAGATATTGAACCCAGAGTTCTCTTGTGGTTTCGAAGAGATTATCTCAAAAAAGAAGCAAAGAATGAGGAAATAGGGTCAGGGTTTGGACGAAAAGGGTACATAAATTGTAAAAGGAGGTAAAAACGAAGGGTTCATTGGCATGGCCTTTCATTTGTTAGTTTCTAAGAGGCAGCAGCATTGTAAACTTGGCATTGTTGGTGATGAAATATGGACTAATGACTGCTCAAAAAATTCTAATTTTTCTCGTTTTAATTCAAATTTAAATGTCAAAAGAAAGTTCCCAAAAGATGAGTAGATAAATGAAAATAAAAATGCATATAGAATGAACAAATAATGCTCAATCATCAGTCAGCCCTAAGAAAAATAATCCCCTTTCTTTTTCGGCAATGTAACGAATAAAAGTTTAATGTAAGTACAATATGACAAGAAAAAAAAAGTAGTAGTAATTAAAAAGAAAATAAAGGATCAATTTCGCCCTCTTGATAGAACAAGAAATAGTTTATTGCTCCTTTATTTTATTTTTCAATAACTCATGTACACTAATATCAGGTCTTATCTAGATGAAGTTTCAATAGAAGCTAGGTCTAGAGGGAAGATATGAGCATTACGTTCATTCATAACTTCCACACCAAGGTTAGCACGGTTAATGAGTTTATCGCGGTGTAAAGGAGATGTATTTATCAAAGGAGTTCTGCATGAAATCAACTAGCAGAATGGAACTATTTGTTTCTTGCTTAGTACACCGTCTTTGAGGAGCCCTTTCTTCTTCCTGATCTATTTATTTTGCAGGCACGCTTACTAGATACAATGTCTTTTGCCGACCCACTTCCATCATTCCGGATGAAGCAGTGGCAAGTGCTTGTCCTTTTGTTCCTTGATGCACTTTCTGTCTGCAGGATTCCTGCACTCACACAATATATGACGGGCAGGAGAGTTTTGCTTCCCAAGGTGAGGCTTTAGAATTTGTCGTCTTCTCATTTTTGAATGTATATACTCTTGTATTAATAATGAATATACACTTTGCAAAGGAGTCTCTATGAAACCATGCAAAGCTGATTGGCTAAGATCCATTGCTAAAGTCAATTTCTTGAATGATCAGCTTGTTTTAATCACTTCCAATCTATCGATTTCCTAAACAATTCCAGAAGGGTATAAAAAGACAATAACTACGTAGGATGTTACTTCTGCTTTAATGCATGGACTAGTTATGGTCCAGTTTATGTTACTTCTGCTTTAATGCATGGTCTAGTTATGGTCCAGTTTATCTTTTATTTTTAAATCTAAGATTCAGTGATTTCGTCTTTGAAAATCATATATACCTGCTAGCTTCTTGAAATGATATTCTGAATTGTGGAACTGTAGATATGAATTTGTATGTGATGGAAACTATAGATCACGAGGGTTTTGGGTATAAATTATGATGTATTACTACATGTCAAAACTAATAAATTGGATGGCCGATAGAAAAATCTTCTTTAATTCCTTGAAGATTCTTAGTATCAAGGTTCCCTTGTAATTTTCTCAATTCTGGACTTCTGGTACCATATTTTGCTGCTCGAGTTATAACAAAAACGAGAAACTAATGCTTTGATGCGATAGATCTTTCATCATATTGGGCATTTAATGATATAAATCGTTTTTCGTGGTTTTTTCAATCATGCATTAACTTGAAAGTCGTTGTGGTTAAGTAGGTTCTTGACGGTGCTACGATTAGTGCTGAAGAGTATGAGATAATGAAGGATATGATCATTCCACTTGGCCGAGTACCTCAGTTCTCAACTCAAAGTGGAGGCTAAGCAAGAAATCATCACGTACATAGAGTTCAGATTCGACTCTTCAACTACCCATTTCTTAAAATGCTCAACAGACAGTGATCTTTGGACTGCCAATTGATTACATAATGAAGGAACTCGATGTCAACCTAGTCGGGAAGTTGAAGCATGTCTCACTAAATCTTCCATCAGCATATTTTAACTTGTGTCATTTCTCACATTAAGTTGGTGTCTGCATGTGAGTGAAGTATCACATTTTCTACAGTATATGTATAATCTTAGAATTATTTTGGAAACATAAACTAGTCGGCTTTAAAAATTAAAATTTTTGTTACTTGGAGTGAAGTCAGAAAAGTAAGGTATGTAGAAAGAAATTTCGTCATAATTTTTTAATATTTATAAATTTTTCTTAAGTACATCACAATCTTCTTTAATACAATTCTCTAATTATTTCTGTTAATTTAATACGGGGACAACCATTTTTTTTATTTGGAAGAAAACGAGTTTTTGATTACTAATTTTTTAGAGGATGTGTGGTTAAAAATAGGAAAAAGTTTAGAGTTTACTTGAATAATATTTTATTGTGAAAATGTGTTTGAAAATGAGTGTGAGAAAAAAACAATTTTGAAAGCACCACTGAGATTAGAACCTTTTTTCCCATTTCAACCACTCGTATCGAGGGATCGACAACTGTTTTTAACTTTTCAATAGTACATATCAACTTTTATGAAAATTTACTAAAAATTTGATTTTTATTATAACTTATTATTTTCGCAAGCAATAATAATAAGTTTTGGCCAAGAAATATATATTTCATTGTTTGGAATACTGAGATGAAAAAGAGAGCCGAGGAAGCCTCAAAACTCCAGTCGATGGCCAGAAACAGTGTTTCAAGATACACACAGTCAACAATTTATTAAACCACTGCATAAATATTCAAATTTATCTTCACATACATGATAAAAGGACATAAAAGTTCTTGCAGAAGTAGATATTTGAGACAGTAGAGGATCTAGCATAAAGATGCAAGTACCTCCAACAAGGAAGCAACAAACTGCATTTGAGTCTCCTCGCCTATAGTCGAGAAGAGTGGAACGTGTACAAATAGTGATTTCATTCCATTCTGCTCTGCGAACCGCAAGGAATGGTAGTATACATAATTGCACACAAACCGGCCAGCATCATCCGAGGTCATCACTTCATATCCCATCTTTGCCAACGCTTTGGCAATATCTTCGACAGGAAGGGAACTCTGCAGGAAGTAAATTCATAGACTGATAAGACGAATGTATAACTTGAGGCGAAGTAACAAAGCAACATCAATCTTGATTCATGTACTCGAACTTCATACAACTAATTTTATATGTCAGTTTGTAGAGATTAGATAAAGCTAAAGATAAAGACAGCCATTAAAAGCAAGATGAAAGCAGGGTTTCCGAGAATTAATTATACATCAAAGTTCTGTACAGTTCCAAAAGTATTCGGGTAAGACCAAAAGCAACAACTCATCAAAAAAGGATCACTCAAGATTTTCATTATGTTCATTCCCCATCAATTTACTTCATCCACAGTAAAGTAACACCTGAAATTTCATCAATGATTTCTCCAATTCCCCATCAATTTTTATTTTATTTTTTTTCAGCCTTCCAATGGAATTACAAACAATGCAGGAAAGAAATACACATACACTAAACATGAATTAATACGAAGATGCTCATATAGTCAAAGTTTATCTTCCCTAGCCCCCTGAAAAAGGAAAAGAAAATGTTCTGTAAGATCTAAGAACATGCTCAACTAGTTCTACCTTCTAGAAAAGGTGTGGTATTTGGATTTTTTAAATTTACTGCAGCCTTTACAAATTCAGCTTCAAAGCTTTTGTACTTGACATTGCATATTTTCATGGATAGTCCATATTCCATCACTTGGCTTAAGTTAAGTCAATATAGATTTCAAGAAAAGCATCACTAAAAAACACTGTACCTCTCGTATTCGTGAAATCCCACCATCCGAGGGAACAATGGGGATTTTCTGCAATAAAAAGGAAGACAAATTAAAACAAACCTTACGATCAACAAGAATCGAAATGAGAAATGGAGACATTTGAAAGGGCGATATCCAACCTGAGGCTTCCATCCCATCTCATCAGGGCAACGGAATGTAGCTTCATTGACTGCTTGATGTTCTAAAGCAAACCTCGTTGCGCCACTATTAACTCCAAAATGTACCTGAAGATAAAGTACTTTGTTGAGAAAAAAAACTAGCATGTCATTTTGGGAAACACAGCATGTTGTCATCAAAACGGGATTCAAATTAAAGATGACTTTTGATTTGTAAATTCCAGAAAATAACTATAATCAAGTCTTGCTAGCATATCTGTAAACACGGCGTTAATTTTTTTATGAGAATTATAGTTAATGCTCAAACTCACTTAATTAAATTTAATGACTATAGTAACAAAAATACAATTGTATTGTAAATTACTGATTAGCAGCTAACATGGAAATCTAGATGTGCAAGCAAAATGGACTAATAATAGATCTCAGTGATGAGAAAGACAAAACAACTCTGTACAAATAACAGCATTTAACGCATACACCATTTGGATCATAGGAGATAAGTTTCTTTTTCATCCATGACAAGACTATAAGGACTCGGCTTCTAACCTAGATTATGTTTTCCACGCACAAATAGGAAGTGGTCACTTATCATACTCTAAATCAGCCGAGAAATATGATAGATAAAGCATCACTGTCTTGCTCTCAAATAGGCAAAAGAACTTCCCAATGCCATATTCAAAAACAATTCACCAAACTTAAAAAATCATTTAGCCTAGCGTGAAAAGAAAAACCTCTTTTGGATAATCAATAATAGATTTTCAACAGAATTCACCCCATTTTGTCAGCTACTACATATGAGGCTAAAAGAGGGGGGGGTTAATGAGCAACTGACCCAAATTACTCTCCCAGGATTTGACATGGTGCCATCCCTGGTTACAGCAGATTGCAATGTTTGGTATAAGGGAACCAGAGCGCCTTGTCCTGCAGTTTCAAGAATTGTGCAACTACCAAGGATCAGCCCTTTCGGAAAACCCCTTTCCTTCATGAAATCTTGAAGATTATTTACAATTGTCTCAGTTGGATTTTCTGCAACTCCATGAAATTTCTTAAATCCTGTCACATGAATTGTTACTGCTGGAGCAGGCCCTTCAGACCCCATCTATCGACAACATAAAACGGTCAAACAAAGTCAAATCACGAAATGTACCAAATTTATTTAAAAACCTGCAGAGAAAGGAAGTAGAAATAGGAACCGACCGTCTAAGAGACAACAGAATTTTTATTTCTCCGACATTCATAGAACTAACAACAAAACATGGGCAGTTAAAACCCTCGAATGTTTAGAGTAGAACTCTGTCATCTATTAGATGCCTATGCGAGTATAATATCTCACTACAATATTTATTGTTGTAATTTATTCCATAAAAACAGATGTCAGTGCCCTTTTATATACATGTCAACGATCTATAATAATTTACATGAATGAAAAATTCTAACATGTCTCCATATCATGCTAACAGAATGAGGAAAAGAAAAAAATGGATGAGATTGAAGAACAATAAAGCAAAAACCATAACTCTGAAGCCTTGATCGAGTTAAATTGAAACCAAAAATTTGATTGACTTAAAAAATAGCTATTCATGGCATACTAAAACAGTCCAAGAATCCTATATTAAGAATCGAACATTAACATACCAGGATTAAACACTGTAGCTAAAACCCAATTGAAATTCAACAAATATGATCAAAATTGAAACAAGTAATCGAAGATCGCATGGATCAAAAGAAGACCAAGAAAACTACCTCAAAGAAAGCACTTGGAATCTTAAATCAAGACTAGAAAAAGATGAGGGCTTTATCGATTGTTGTAGCACCTGAAAGCTCAACAGAAGATGCAAAAGAAGAGCAAATAACTCAACGGCCAATCTTATCTACACAAAACGATTTATTATTTTAACCCTTTTTTTTTTTGTGAACTTAAGATTGAGATTCCGTTTTTAATTATGCTAGACAGTAGAGAGGGAAAAAAAAGAAATGGAGTAGGAGTGGTAAACAGGAAGTATAATGGATAAAGAACGTGGGTTTGGTGGGTCGTTTTCAGAAAATACACACACATTTATTATAATTAATCGTCATCAAAGAGTGCTAATAATGCTACTTTATTTATACTAATTCATGCAGCTAATTATTACGCCGTAAATAAGGTCTTCTTGAGTGACAGAGAGAAGAAAGTAAAGAAAAAATGGTGATGATGGGCTTAACAGTGTCTTTCTTATAATATAATGATTTTGGCTTGTTGGTTTGCCACAAAATTCTTTGCGTTATTTAACTTTGCATTGAAGGTCAGACTTATTATAGTTAGGTAGCATATGATATAATGATTTTGATTGTTCATCGAAAAATAGAAATTAATTAAAAGAATCGTGAATCCTAGAAAGATATCACAATTCGTGCGAAAAGAAAAAAAAATTATAATAGTATATACTTTAGAGATAACTCCATTTTTTTGATGAGTGGAGCTTAGTTGTAAAGATTCTTCCTTTAGTTATAAAAGGGAAATCAGAATTTTGGGCCTATAAATTTAAAATGAAAAATATTGTATAGATTCGAAAGTCTCATTTAGGGATGCCCGCCCCCGAACCCATCCGTGAAAAAGAAAAAAATTTAAAAATAAAAAAAAATTACAAAAAAAAAAAAATAATAAAATTAAAAAATTAAAAAAATCTATATGCCCCCTACCCAACCCCCACTTGGTTCTCTTTCTTCACTAAAGCCCTTAACCATGAAAGTAAGTCAATGTTGGTTTCTTCGATTACACAAACTAACCACACGCATTCAACTGCCCCCACCCTAATTTCACCCCAAACCCTAAATTTTTTCTCATTTTTCTCTCCCTCTATCTCTCCCTTCTCTCTCTAAGCACAACAAGCGTTGTCTACAACAATAGCGGCTATAGAGGTGGTTTTGGATATGATCCGATATGCTGTTTAACTAAAATTTTTGGGTTGATTTTTGTTTGTGATTGTTAGTGTTTTGCAAATGGTGGTGGTGATGTAAGTGCTAGTGTTGATGATGCTAGTACAAGTAGTAGTGGTTGTGAGATAGTGGTGGTGATCACAAATGGTGGTGGTGCGGTGATGGTGGCACGGCGTTCCACTAGGGGTGGGATTGGACGAAAAGTGTCTATAACCAATTATTTGAGTGATTGTAACCAATTTGTGACTAATAAATATTTTTTTACCAACAAATAAAAATATGTGAGATTGTGACTAAATTTGTAAATGTGATTCACAATGTGTTAAGTTGTAACCTGTTAATTTGATAATTTGTGACCGTGAAATAAGTTGTGACCTATAAGATATGTGGCTTGTGATCGAGAATAATTTGTGACCTATTAATTTGATAATTCCTAATCGATAAATAAATTGTGGCATATAAAATTTATGATATGTGATCGAGAAATAATGCGAGATCATTAATTTGATAATTTGTGACTAACAAGTAAAATATGACCCATAAATTTTGTGATTTGTAATTGAGACGTTCTCTAATTATGATTCGTACATAACTGTGATCATAAATTGTATAATTTAGTGACTTTAAAATATTTAATTAAGTCATGATTTTTGAAATAATAAAACTAATTTCTTAATTTTGAGATTGTATTTTTAAAAGAGGTTGTTATATTGGATGGAGGTGGTGGTGAGGACAAATATTGATAGTGGTATTCCGAAGTGAGGATGGGACCTTGTAGATATGAAATTGTTGAATGTTAGCAATGGCAGAAGGGTGGAGAATGAGCTAAACATTGAAGGCAATTATTGGATGCCTCGATTGGTGATGGTAGTTGTGATCGGAGTTGACATTTTGAGGTGTGACCGATGAAGACAAGGGATAGAATGACATAGATATCGATGTTAGAGTCACGATCAGTGGACATGAGTTGGGGTTGGAGAGGTATTTCTAGGTTTTTAGAATATTATTGATACTCTAGTTTTTAATTAGGGTAATTATATCCACGCCACAAAGTTTGACATTTTGTTAATTGCACCATATTTAAAATATAACAAGATAATTTTTGTTCATTTTTGTACTTGTGTCTCTAACTTCTTTCATTATATGTTTATCATCAATATTCTATTAATTAACACATTGTCCCCGATAATGGCTAAGATTCCTCCTTTAGTTATAAATGGGAAATTCTAATTTTTGAGCCTATAAATTTAATATGAGAAATATTGTACACATCCAAAAAGTCACATTCTTGTTACTCTTACCATCCCCTCAAACCAGCCACTTCACCTAATTACCATCGCCTCCAATTACTACGAGCTCTAGTTTCCGCTTTCTTTTTCACACAAAGTCACATTTTTGTTGCTCATTTTCTCCACTTTAG
Source organism: Fraxinus quadrangulata (assembly GCA_903798255.1). Taxonomy (NCBI): domain Eukaryota; kingdom Viridiplantae; phylum Streptophyta; class Magnoliopsida; order Lamiales; family Oleaceae; genus Fraxinus; species Fraxinus quadrangulata. The sequence continues at coordinate 108,677 of CAIGRB010037647.1, forward strand.
ATTCGCGCGCGCGCGCACACAAAATCTCTTAACAAATAAATCAACACCTCTATTGTCAATCCCACCACTACTAAAACCTCATTATCAACAATAGAAATGATTTTATTCCCATGGTGAGTAGGAGTTATTTTGCCCACCATTGACGTGGGCCTACAATTTTTTACAATTCAATATTGAACTGTCAAAAATTGTTAGCTTGACCGTCGACGTGGTAATTTTATAACGGTGGACATATTTTATCCTATCCAGAGATCATTTCTATTATCAACAAACCTTACAATGATCAACTACCTACGTAAAAACCACAAACACATAACACCATTACTGCATTTGTCTACCACTATCACCACTCATGACAACACCAACAAAAACCATAAAAAAACCCCGTTGTCGACAGTGATGATAGTTTCGGAACAAAAATCGTTGGGAAGCGACGATTGTGATGGTATATCAATATGAGGATGGGACATAGTAGATGCGAGGTTGTTATATTGGATGGAGGTGGTGGTGAGGACAAATAATGATAGTGGTATTCCAAAGTGAGGATGAGTGAGCTAAACATTGGAGGCAATTATTGGATTCCTCGGTTGTTGATGGTAGTAGTGATTGCAATTGACGTTTTGAGGGGTGACCGATGAAGACAATGGATGGAATGACTATAGATGTTGATGTTGAGTTGCGATCACTGGACATGAGTTGGGGTTGGAGAGGTATTGCTAGGTTTTTAGGATATTATTGATAACCTGATTTTTAATTAGGGTAATTTTATCTTCAATATTCTATTAATTAGCACATATTGTCCTCGATAATGGCTGAAAAAATAGTTGAAGGGACTAGGGAGTAAAAAATCTTATTTGCTCATCGTATTTTTTTTATTAAAAAAAAAGACGGACAATAAATATAAAAGTTTGATAAAATATTTTTCTCATGATAAAAGTATATTTGGGCATAAATCGTCTTTAGAAACGATATGTTCTAATTAAATAAATATTAAAGATAAAACTACGATAAAATATTGGAGACAAAAGTAAGAAAATGAGCAAAAATTGAAAATTTTCATTGCAATTAAAAAAATGTGAAGTGACAAAAATAAAAAATAAAAAATTATTACATGAATATAACTACCGAAAAAGCCCAATAAATTGGTAGCTCAATACTGAAGAGCATTGTCTTCGTTCAAACATTTCAAAACCCAAACACCTTTTAAGGTTTTCTTTGCTCATTAACGGAGATTAATGAATCTTTTCCATTTTCTAAAATTCGTTTTTCCCCAAATTCATTTTTTAACCGCATATGGAATCCACTACTTATCAACTTTTCAATCTAACATTTCATAATCAAAATTTACTAAAAATCTGTTTTTCTACTAAACCAAACATGGGAAGCATACATATATCAATAGTCGATATGAGTGGCTTACATTTTTTTCCCTCGATTCCTTCATGTCATGCACTTCTCTATTCCCACAAAATCTTGAAAATAATGCAAACAGATATTTGGTGGGAAAGTTGGAATTGAAATGCATAATTGAACATAAATTTGCTGCTGTAGTTTCTACTCATCTTGATTTTTCATGCTTTTATCTACGAAAAGTACTTCCTCAATCCGCGCAACGATGTTGTATGCCAAACCTTCCAACACTCTCGAATAGCTCTCTAGAATTGCTTGTCCTACATCCTGCAACAAGGAGATTTTCATAAATTTCTTGCTCCAAAACGGATCATAGCGTAGATTTCTAAACGTATTTGAATGAGATAGAAACTCGCCTTATTGAATTGGATCTTGCACGTATCCAACGTTGTTTGTGAAAGTTCGGGATATCTATGCTTCAAATAAAACAACAAACTCTCTGCCCTTTTTGCCAAGAGATGATTCTTATCACTTCTATCAATATCAGACATCAGATCCTTAACCATGTCCCATGATGATTTCGAGTGAGCTAAGCATGCTTTACGTCTCCATGTGTGCAATGAAGCTTCGACCTTGTCTGCAAGCTCGAGTGCTTCATGTTCAGAGGTTAAATTCAGAGAGTCGAGAAGATGATCCGGAGAAAAAATTCCTGCAGTATACATGTAATGATAAATTGTATCGCCTACACTTGCTCTTCCACTCTGAAATCATAAAAAAAAAAAGTGATGAAATGGCGAATTTGCTCCTACATTGGATCGTTTTGGATTTTCCATGAAGCAACTACCTACCTTAGGAAGTGATGCCATGTAAGATTCTGGAATCTCCATTTCAGCAAGAATGCAACTGTTTATGGCCATTGCTGCTTTGAGAATTTGGTTGGCACAAGAGAGTTTTTGGTGCAAATGCTTCTTTGACTTCTCGGAGAGACCTGGCGGGGAAACACAAGGAACCGGCAGCCACCATTTTTCCTCTTTGCCCTGAGAGTGAACTATCTTCCTAAATGATCCAGGACGCGTTGAATTCCCAGACACACTTCCTCGTTCTGCATACCAAAAACCAGTCTTCTCAAAGCTATCTAATATTTCCTGTGACATGAAATTTGTTCATTACGAGCTTCACTTGGGAAAAAAAAAAATAATAATAAAAAAAAAAAAATGATGATACGATTTAATTACATAATTGCACTTGATCTTACCAGGAGCATTGCATCAAGTTTTTCCAGTGCCGGAAGGTTGATGTAAATGTCTGCTCTTGGTTGGCCTGTCATCACCTGAAATCAATTTACTTGTCAAAAAAGGAGCAAAAATAGCAAAATGTTAGCTTACAAAACCGAAGTTAATAGTCTTCACCTCCAAAATAGTCCCGTCTTCTAAATTCTGTGATGTAGGAGTAAATTCTACAATATAATCGCACGCTGATAGAAGGCAATTCATTTCTCTCTTCCACATCGACTTTTTCCCTGGATGCAAGGGTTCCAGTGTCAGATGCTGTCCAAACACCGAAGCTGCATGATTAAAACTAATGAGATTTCTTCAAAAAATGTGTGAAGGAATCTTTTAAAGTTTTGGGGCTCTATGTTTCAATTTTCAAATAGTACCATAGAGGTTTGTTATGGCATTTGAAATAGTCACTGCTGTGCAAACTCCTTTCCCACCTCCTGACATGTCTTCCCCCAACAACAGCTTTGCAAATCTATCCTTCATCAATTCTAATTCTGTAATGTTACAAGCAGGTATTGTACGTCGCATTAGATAAGACAGATACTCCTCTTCTTTAATATTGTTTAGTACGACATATAATCTAACACAAATAACTATGTAGACTCACCTTCATCTGTCGATACATCATCTTGATTCTTCTCATCCAAGCGATGCCTATGCTTATTCATTCCTAGTCGGGAAAAAGCTGCACGTGTTGGAGGCTTTGTCCCTGGCCAGCAGATAGGAGAGGCTACCTCAGAGTAGCTACTATCATCCGTCTGCTCTGAAAAGGCTGATGAGTCTGAATTTGTTCTGTAGTATGCAAAAGAATTGCGACTCAGGATCGAGTAACTGGGAGTTTCTGTCGGTGAATGATCAGTTTGATCCAATGAAGAAGGTGAAGAATGATATCCCCATTCATAATTCTCATCCATATGTGATAAGCTGTCCATTTCTTGAGCTTCTAGGCTAATTCCTTGATTCTTCAAGAATTTGTACAGAATTGTCAAGAAATCACTAAACATATACATAGTTTGAGATTCTACAAATTCAAATTTACTTCGGATTGCTGAACCCGAAGATACATGAAAGTAAAACATTTATCCATTTTAAAGGAAAAAAACAAAAGAATCTGAAATTAATTTCCTGAAAATTGCTGCAAAGTTTCTTTACAAAGAACCGTTTTAAATCAAAACAAGATCATGAAGATAAAACAAAAACTGATTCGTGTAAAATTAAAGCTACGGTAAAAGCAATACCTTTTAACACTTTTTAAGTTTTTAAATTTGAAGACTACCGTTGGAAATAGTTCCTTCCTAATGACCCATATATTCAGAATCTTGAATCATAAAAAATCTCAGCCATTAATCAAATTTTTTTGTTGAGAAGTCATGTGAAGTAACCCGAACCCAGTCGATAAAATTGCTTTAGTTTCATGATGAATTTGAAGGAAAGATAAACAAGAAGATTGATCAAGCTTTGGGTGAAGCGTTCGTGTCTATTAGATGGAAATTTTACCACACTCATATATACATATATCAATCTATCGAATTTATAATGCTTTCAAAAATAGACGTGTTTAAATTTTTTTTATGTCGAGATGGCTCTAGACTATATGCATTAGGCTTACTTGTAAATTCATCAACTTGAAATTGTGTCTACTAACTGCAATATGGTATAAATAATTCAATAGAGATGAAGTATTCTCAAACTTTAGGCCAATTGATAGGACGTGCATAACACTAATTTGACCCTTGTTGTTCACACATGACTTGTGAACGTGCAACTTTGAGCTGTGGCACAGTTTAAATTGGTTTTTCAATGAAATGCGTGAATCTTGATTGTAGAAGTAAAGTTTATTAGCCTTAGCCCTTGTTTGGGAGGAATTTTGTGAAGATTTTAATTCAATTTTTGACTGTTTGGAAAGATGAGTGCGTCCCATTTGTACAATAATTGTTGACTCAACATGAATCCAATTACCAAAAATGACATTTTCTACGGAATAATGAATTAAATGATAAAAGGACCCGTTGGTTATTTTACTTAATTTAGTAAAAAAAAAAAAATTGCGCCTCCGACGATACACGGTTTAACGACATGAAATTTACTAAAAATTCTTCACAAAATCCCTCCCAGACATGGGTTGAAAGTCAATTTTCGTACTTTCATACCAATAGCAATTTATTGAATTTAAATACTCTAAAACATAATAGGCTAAAGAAAGAACTTTATCCTAGAATTGAATATTTTGCCATGTATTGTCTTTTTCCCCTAGCAATATTTTTTCAAATTAATAGCCTTGTTTGATCCCCGTTATTTTTCAAAGTACGTTTTTCTGTCTCTTCTTTCCAACTTCACATTTTTCAATAAAATAATATTACACGCAAATTCAAAACTTTTTCTTATTTTTTAACAACACATTTTCTATCAATCTACTATTTCAAAATGCATTCTTCAAGAAAAATGGGGCTCAAACAGGCAAGAATGTTTAAAGAATAATAGTTGAAGAAAAATTTTGGATCGAGTTTTTCTTTAGAAATTCAACAAATGAAAGAGAGATCAGACAATGAAATTTTTCATTGATCAAACTCCTTAAAAACAGTCATCGACATCATAAATAGACGTAAAATCAACTGATTAATCGATATCGCGCTTTCATACCGTACGACTGCTGATTATCGTGACAAAATTAAATTATACTTGAAAAGGAAAAATCTCTTGTAGAATGAAAAACTAGCTCGACTTCAAGTTGGTTTGTGCTTTGTCGTGGAATTTGTTTTCCTATAAAAGAAGAGAAATTCCCACCATTGCACTTGCCAAAGACTCGTAATTCTCTTGCATATGGATTTACCAATGTCATTTTTCTTGTGCGCTTGTTGTTCTCTTCCCTTCTTCTCCAAAACAATCTACAAATTAAAATTTTTGTTTACTTATTTATTTTGGGGATGGGGTTAATTTGTTTAGCATACAAAAATGTGAAATGTATGAACAATATATTTAAGATCCGTTTTGGCATGACTTTCACTTCTTGAAAAGAGCTTTTCAAGGAAGTTATCTTAAGTCAACTTCCTATAAAACTCTTACAAAATATTTTCAAAAAATTATTTAAATATTTTTAAAAACGACTTCTTAGTCTTAGAATCAATTTTTGACTTTCAAAAGTTCTGCCAAACGTCCCTTAACAAGACTGGACAGTACGACACACAATCTTACATTTGGAATGTATTTGAGCCCAATCTTGATCTGCCCTTTGTATGTATCATCTTCAAGAACCACATTAAATGGAACTGGATTTAGTTCTATCAACCCTCTGTAATTTCCCTCCACAATTATGCCTTTAAGGTAAATCCTAATCAACACAAAAATAAAAGGAAGCAAGTTACAGTCCATTTTTCATTTAAAACATGTTTACTACACTGAACCCAACAGGATTAAAGAAAAAAAAGAAGTATACGAGATAGTTTGTTCGATATCATGTTCAATAACAACGCCCAAAAACAAAAAAAAAAGTACATGGTTTCGCCAACAATTCCATCGTCGACGAAATAATCCTCATCCATGATTTTAAGTTTAAGGTGGCTCAGATCTTCCAATTCAGATGATCCCAATTCAAATGTAAACTTCTCATTCCAGTAAATCTTGTCATCATTACCTGCAGGTATTAACTACATCAGTGAAAAAATTTCATAAAAAATCATAAATATTTTTCCAAGTACTTAACCTTCCGAAGTCTTGCTTCTGCTCACTTGAGCACCACATTCAATAATAACATAACAAGCTGAATTCCCTGTGAGCATAAAGTAGCCAACAGTATTAGTGCCATCGAGCGCTACAAGTTTAGTACAAGATAAGATTGGACATAATTCAGAATCAGCAACGATGACGTCATAATTGGATTGAAAAATCTTTTAAGCTGGGTTAATACGTAAACAAATTCACATATATATTTTTTTTTATAAAGGGAAAATGAACTCGAGGTTAAAGTCCATGCCAGCCCCCTAAATCCGCCACCGAGAACAAGAGATATAACGATCAAATTTGCGAATGTATTACTAATAATATTGTTGTGGTTGATGCCTTCGGCACTAACAAGAAGTACTTCAAGAATTGCTCCGTTCATTTTTCTTTAATTTTCTCTTTTATTATTTTCATTTGTTGGAAAAAGGAAGAGAGACAGAGATAATGTTATGCATTTATACGTAGTTATTAAATGAATTTAAGTTATATGTTAATTTAATGTGTGTTTATTAAGCTTATCAATTCGACAATAAATGAGCAATAAATTCAACATGTTGAACATACTTGAAGTCATTAAAGATGGTGGCCGCAGTAATGATGGATGTCGGAGAGCAAAATGTGTGTAACACATCGTATTATAGCGACTGTACGGTGGTGAAAACGGGTGGTAAAATGTGTATAACATAATTATTTTTAGAATAAAGAAGTTGAAAAGTAAAATTTTAAGGATATTTGTAAATTCTTACCTATTTTAAGTCCATATTTGGGCTTCATTTTTTCAAAACCAAACCTCATTTTTTAAAATTTATTTTCAATCGTATATTCTCTCGTAAAATAATTTTACCACCCGTTTTCAAACCCGTTGTGGGCATTGGGGTGAAATTCATCCATGTCCAGGAAAACCTGCAGCATGTCCTGGTAACGTCTTAATTGTGTTTACAAGAATCAATCAATGTTACCAGTGGAAGCATTTCCATGTTCTGCGTAATTCAATTTTTATTTTCGTTCCTGCTTTCATAATTTCGATTATTTTAATGTTGATTTATTATTTCTTTAAAAGCGTGTTGCGCGTATTATTGAATATTGAATGGTTTGCGTGTCTAATAAATCAACGCGTGTGTGCATATTTTAATACATCCTGTCCATTTTTTCAAAGAATTGAGAATTCTGGTTCATGTGGATTAATCTATATGCATGGATCACATGGGCCAAACTTAATCCATAATGATAGGGGCTAAAGTACTTGGAATTCCACATTGTTTGTGGAAGGGAAAAGGAACGAGAAATATTGAAAAAAAAAAAAAATACGTATTAATTTTTTTTCTTTTTCTTTTTTTGTGAAAATCTCTCAAAATCTTCTGATTAATGAGATACAAATTTTGAAATTTTATTTTAGTATCTTTCCGCTTAATAAAAGCCTATAAAAGTCATTAAAATTTGAATACCCAAAGATTTATAGAGGCTTCTAAAAGTTTTAACTGAATACACGGTGATTTTCAGAGACTTTTTAAAAGTCTATAAAAATATCAATTGAATACGCCAATACAAAAATAGTCTCCAAAAGTTTACATTGAATACCCACGAACTTTTTAAATTCAAAAAAGTCATTAAAAGTCTCAATTGAATACACTCGCTAAGAGTTTGCAAGAATTTGTCCTTTTACTGACGTATTCGTGTCGCTCTGCTTAATTACTGTGTAATTAAGTGACAAATTATTGTTTACTCCCGGAGTTTACATTGTGAAACTTGATAATAGGCATCACATTGTGGTAGCTTCATATTGCACTGCTTGTTTTAAAATGAATGAGGGCTGGACCTAGGACTGAATGCTTGATATCATTTGCATAAACTGGCTTGGATCGATTTATAAACTGTGGACTTGCATTTGTCTGTGAAGATTCAGAAACTCAGCAATAGCATTTCGACTAGAATTTAGATGTCAGGATTACAAAGATTCTATCGTTTGAATGCGGGCAATTTTAGCTTCGAGTAGAGATGATTCTTCGTTTTGGTGATTAATAAACCCTATACATTCAGTAAGTTGAGACTTTGAACCCACATTATATGCTAGTTCTTAATAAACTACGGGGGATTGATCAGTATATCTGATTTGGATTGTACCATATTGAATCGTTTAGCTGAGAAACCTGGTCTTTGATTCCACGTAATTGTTTCAAGAACCAGTTTAAGTTGAAAGGCTCCAACATCCCTAACATAATGTCTGATTTTTGCCGCTAAGCTCTTTTTCTAGCCATTTGCTTGAGTCTAGACTAATGTTTCTAATGGTTTATGAGTCTAAATTCTATATTTTTTTGGAGATGCATGAAGAAGTATTTTAACATGCAATTTCATTTTGAAATGTTTTCTTGGTACATAATTTTTGGCTTATAAAAATTTCCATTCCTCGAAAATTTAAATTGTGGGGGATCAAAAAAGAATATGCAGGGATGTCTAAGATGACTTGCCGGCTCGGACGGCTTGTGACTACGCTTGAGAAAAGCCCGACCCGGGCCGACTCGTGGCTTGGGATGAGCCCGATTTTCGGCTCGGCTAGGCTCGTAAAGGCTCGAGCCGAAAGTTCGGGTCGAGCCTAAATTTTTAGTCGAGCAAAAGCCCAAACCATTTTTACTCGAGTCGAGTTTCGAGTTTTGGCTCGTGGCTCGTCTCGACTCATTGACACCCTCAGGAATATGTCTCATTTGTGAAGGCTTCGCTTCAGAAAAGATGCCAAGTCTTTTGCTTTATTCTTTCGCCTCACTGAATAATAGTAAATTGTGTGGAAAAGCTGTAGTCAATAAAAAATAATTAGTTTATTTGTCCAGACTTCTGGATTATCACGGCAAATGTCAAACTTGAACTAGTCGTCGTTCCTTGGAGGCCTTATTCAGCATCAAAATTAATTAAGAAATAGTCTGTGTTCCCTTTGGTTCATACGTCCTTGAAAATTTGGTATTAAAAACTAAAATGCATCAGGTTTCTTTATATAATAAATCTTCTTGAACCAGTTTGGTGTTCCGTTGACATGACTGAAGCTTAAGTTCCTTGAGAGAATGATTGCTTAATTCAATCCAGGGCACTAAAGATGCTGCTTTGACCATGCTTTTTGCGTAGAGGCACACTGGAATTTAATATTTTCTATTTCAATGATGGTATCATTTCACATATGGATGAGTTGAATAAAACAAATCAAAATGGCAGAAGTTCAAAATTGACGGAAAGAAACGAAAAAGGTAATTTCTGCCCTACTCATCTTTTTACCCTTTTCTACGTGGGACTGTTAGGATTCGTTTGATTGGTTTAAATTTCATAAAAAATGTCACATCTAAGAAATTTAATTTTTACTTTAACTGTTTGATATGAAAGTGAAAATGAAATTCGAATTACTATAGAGTACTTGAATTTTTATTTTCCAACTTACATGAAATTGAAAAGCATTTTCACTTTTGTCAATCAAACATATTCTTAGAGAATGAACGCATTTATTTAATTTAGTTTTCCACACACTCCCTCGTGCACATGCCGATTCACACTCTATTCAAATTGAACTACCTTATCTAAAAATTTAATGGTTAGAAATGAGACAGATGTATTTATTCAAATATAGTCTTTACAGAGGGGGTGGGGTTAGAGGAGATGATGACTCATGGGCCATATACGGTCAGATGATAAAATACTAAAAACTGGAAGGGATCGAAAATGGAGAAAAACCCCAAATTGATGCTGACGTAATGCAGAAATCCTCCCCTGTTCCACTCTCCCCCTTCCTCCAAAAACACAACCTCATACAAAACAAATAAAAAGAGGAATGCGAGGCAAGTATGAACATCTCAAATTTGTGACAGTACTGACGGTTGGAAGTGTTAGACAAAAATGCAGAATACAATAATATTATATGTAGTAATTAAAGAAAGAACACACAGGAACATTGTGTGTGTTTTAACTAAAACAATACAGAATCATCATCCTTTGAAGAAATTGCAGTAAACTGCTGAAATGTGTAAGTATATCACTTGGATAAGAAGGCTTATTGCTTCCTCAGTATTTTTTGTTGGTTGGCATGCCTTTTCTTCTAAAGCAAGTAAGCAACTCTACATATAAACTTATAGAAGGAACATGGTGCATAACTGTTAAAAAGGTCTTACACATAGCGCAGCGTTCCGATTATGTTTGGGTTAAGCTAGATAACTCTTTGAACTTCATTCGCTGAAAGAGTCCAAACTGTAAAATTTAAGAACAATGTATGTGGTAATATTCTGCATAACACTGAATCATCCCATGCTTTTTCTAGCTTCTAGGTGATCTATAAAATTCTTGTTATAACACATCAAAAAAGTGGGAAGAAAAGTTTATTTATCAAATGTTCTGTTTTTGACTTTATTACCACTAGTGGCTCATATCTTTACAATGATGATCTTTCTATTGTGGCTGCTCATAAAGGTTGCCTTAGCTGTCACTTCTCTCTTCTAATGTATATATATTAACAAAGGAAAATATAATAGTTCTACTTGTGCTGCAAGTATATTTCTGCTTGTAACTATTCATTATAAAGTCAAGTGAGAGATTAGAGATATAAGGTAGCCATAACACAGAACGATGGCTTAATTTCTTCGGGGGCTATATGCGATGCCTGTATGCTTGTTACCGTACATTTCTTTGCTGTGCAATCTTTAATCAACTATCTAGCTAAAAGCCAAACCCCAGTGGAAAAGCCACTACTTTTTTGTTGTCCAAAAATGATTCCTGAATCTGAAACACCCTTAGAACTCCCTGTATTAGACATTTCTCAGCAATTGTGCACATCTTCTTTGTCTTCTCTGGCTGCAGCCTGTAAAGAATGGGGTTTCTTCCTAATCATCAATCATGGAATCTCCAAAGATATCTACAACAAAATTTGTACTCTCTCAAAAAACCTTTTCAACCTCCCTATTGAGACAAAACTTAAACTAGGTCCTTTATCACCGCATAAGACTTATACTCCTCATTTCATAGCCTCACCCTTCTTTGAGAGCCTTAGAGTTTCAGGACCAGACTTCACAGACTCTGCTCAGAGTTCTTTAGATGTTCTCCGAGGTGAAAATGATTCAGAATTCAGGTGAGGCTTTTTTGTGAAAATGATATCTTTTTTAATACTTGTGCACGCCTTTTTTCACATTAAGAGAGAAACATTTTCAATAATTTAATTTTTCTTCTTTGTCTTCGCAGTGAGGTATTGCAAGAATATGGGAGCAGAATGACTGAGTTATCTAAGGGAGTCCTTAAGCTCGTATTAACAGCTATAGGAGATGGAATTGATACAAAATATTATGATTCTGAGTTTAAGAATTGCCATGGATATTTGAGAATAAACAACTATACTGCTCCAGAAAGCCTAGAGGAAGAAGCTGAGGGTCTTGGGATGCATACTGATATGAGCTGTGTAACAATCGTATATCAAGATGAAATAGGAGGGCTTCAAGTGAGAAAAACAGATGGAAAATGGATGAACATCATTCCATCTGAAGGAACATTAGTGGTAAATCTTGGTGACATGTTGCAAGCTTGGAGCAATGAACGACTCAGATCATCAGAACATAGGGTTGTTCTGAAGAAGCCCGTGAATCGATTCTCTCTAGCTTTCTTCTGGTGCTTTGAGGACGAGAAAGTGATATTAGCACCTGATGAAGTTGTGGGTGAAGGAAATAAAAGGACTTATAAGCCATTTGTCTGTTCAGATTATTTAAGGTTCCGTGAGAGCAATGAGAAAGGAAGGTTTGAGAAAGTTGGATTTACAGTAAAAGATTATGCTGGGATTGGATTTCCAATGTAAAAGCCAGAATCTGGGTGTTTGTTGTATAGAAGCTATACAGTTCTTCCAATCATCAGGCTATAGGCTTAGAGTAGGATATTGCAATGTGAAAATAATTATGTATCTAGTTGGTTTGTGCGAAAAATAATTGTTGGAGAACAAGGTGTAAGGAATGAAGGTAGTTGAGTGTTTCAAGGGCTTTGACCTATTAGTTGTTGATTAGAAAAGCATTTTACAGTTGGAATTCCAACTTCCAACTTGAATATGTGAATTTAGTTTCATACCGTGCTTGTCTTGTACTGTTTATGCAATGTGCAAAATTTGTCTTTATGTACCAAAGTCAATTCTAGATTTATGACTGTTTGTTTTAAAATCTGAGTTCTTTAAGAAAATGCTTGGTCAACTTACACTCTCTTGCCAGCACATGAAGAGTTTACGTAGTCAGAGTTTGGCTGCACCTAAGGCAAGAAATTTTGCAATCCTAGCACATCACTTTAGAAATCTTTGGAATTGTAATACAGATGAAATTAGAGTTAATGCATACCTTTGTGATGTTTATACTCCATTAAATACCGTGATTGGACATGACAGTTGACAAATTTCATCACAAGTCTTGTCCCGTCCAACTAACCATGTCCTTAATGCAGATTTGCTAGAAATTCAATGTATAAGGCTTCTGAACATTGCATTTAACTGCAATAAAAATATACAATTACTCATTGAGCCTAGGAGTACTTTTCCAATATCTGGATTATTATGTTAGAGATTTGACCAAAAGTCGTGTTATAAACCGCTTCTTTAAGCACCCAAGTCGTGTGATTTATGTTGTATTTGCTAAAAATCTAGTTTTTTTTTTCTCAATCGTCTTGTAAATGAATCAATGAACAGAATAGAGCGACAAAAAATGCAAAATTATGCATATAGATGATTTTTAGTTCGCTGTCCACACATTCATATATTGATCCCTACTGATTGTGGATTTGCCCCTACAGTCCTCGTTGCTTTTCCATCTTATAATGCATACAGTTCTCATTGCTGGTCGATCATGTTCAATGGCTCTGTAAGAATTAGCAGCTTGTGGTCCAAAGATAGAAATTAAAGTTGCTTTTGTTGACATAATATAAAAACGTTTAGTGCAAATTACACTAAACATTGCATAAAGTAGGCCACTATTTTTGTTATTGCAGATAGATATATTGCTGATAAAATACTCTTTTGAGTTTATCTCAATTTGTCACCACAGTCAACTGTCCTAAAGTTGCTTTAATTAACATGTTCATCTTTTTGTTCCATAATTGATCTCCAACAGGGCCTGCTTACAGCCCTTTAATTGTTGAGCCTTCTAATATATGTTTTGGTTTGTTACTCTTTTTTTTTCCCTTTTTTTTGGGCTGGTTTGTTGGATACATGTCAGAACATAGCCGGAATTTATATATAAGGCCCCTGTTTGGTACACGTTAAAATTTGAGGAAATTACACCTACACCTGATTTTAAAATACCATTTTCATAAATCAGATTTCTAGTTTAACTTTTCAAAAATCAGGTTTTTTATATTTAATTAAATACTAATTATAAATTTTCATCCCAATCAATTAATTACCCAAAT
>CAIGRB010037647.1:130052-152628 GCA_903798255.1 Fraxinus quadrangulata
TTTTTTTTTTTTTTTTTTTTGGTTTGTTCCCTATGTACTTCAACAGTAATGACTGTAACTAAAATTACCTTTACCTTATGTTGACGAAAATGATGAATTTCTTAGTTATAACGGTTACAATCAGCATTAGATTGGAAATTCGAAGTTCCAATTAGCATAACCGGATGGTTTAGTTTGGCAGGTAAGCATTCCAGTCCACGTCTTCGTACATTTAATAATCAACAAAAATAGGCACTTCAGCCTTGGGTTAGAAACAATCACATGGTTCTTGCTTAAAGACTGTCTAGACTTCCATTGCCAAACAAAGAAGAGTAGAAGACTACACCATTCAATTACCATAGCCCTAAAAGATGAACATTGGGAGGGAGGATCATTGAAAATATTTGTGCCAATTTGTTAGGTGCTGAATGATGTATGTTGGAATTTGGTTTAAGAATTGAAATTTTGGTTATGTATAAACTTTTAAAAGTGACTTTGTGTCAACTTCGGTTAATTATTCGGATTTGATCCGATAGTCAAATTACGAAAGTGAGTAGATTAACGTGTTATACTCGTCAAGTAGATCGTCGTAATATATTTGAAATCTAAAAACCAATTTCGGATGTATGAGAAATTGTGGTCTAAAGTTTGAAGGAAAAATCGGAATTCAACAAGTTAGGTAGCCACTCGAGCAGCAAGCCAACTCTAGATGGTAGGCGAGCGATATCTCACTACATTGCGCCCCTTGAGCGCCACATGGGCAGTAGGAAAGAGGTGGAACGTGTTGCGTCTCTTCTTAAAAAATGTTGAGTTTTGGGACGTATCTTTTCAACCACACCCCTTCACCTTATATGTAATGGACCCCTAGGACATTTATTATTTATTCTATTCCATTTTTACACTTTGATTTTGTTTCAAAACACTTTGTAGAAGTGATTCGTTTTTGCATCAAAGTCATGGTTATGGTAGAGAAAAAACTCCGCTTGAATTCGTTGGTTTAAGCCATTGGAATACTCCTATGGCTAGATGTAATCGTTATATCTCATGAGACAATTACTTGAAAATCGTTAGCATCGATGTTGGGCAAATTCTTATTAAAGACAAAGTGTCAAACACTTGCCTCAATCAATCCAATCACTTGCATTTCCTATTTTATTTTCTAATTTCTTTGTACTCGAGATTTGATTTTTTTTTAAAAAAAAACTAACTATTATTTTGATTAAATGAAATATTTTTTTGTTGAAAAATGGAAAGGATTAAATTCGTCGTCACGTATTCGTCCTAAGTAATTATCATTTCTATTTTGGTAAATCAAAACTATGTTCGATTTCGCGCACGTAAAATTTACATTTTGAGAATATAATTAATGCACATTTATATGTGTAAATTGTAATATCCCCAACACTGTTGAATGCCCTTCCTTGCTATTATAGAGAAGGCTATGACAATGACTTGCAGTTCTGGATGTAAAAGCTCTGCCAAGGTTTTCCGGCAAGGAAACCCTGCTTATGATTGATGTCTTCTCTACCAAAATGCTTGCGAAATTAGCCCTTTTGTAATCTATTTATCGACTAAGGGCCTATCCAGTAAGACTTATATTTTTATTTTTACTTCTTGTAGAACTACTTTAGACCCGTTCTATATAAAAAGTAAAATCTCGTTTAGCTCAATAAAGTATTTTTATAAAATTATCTAAACATATTCAGAAATAGCTTTCTTGTCTCGAAAGTAGCTTTTGATTTCTCAAAAGCCATCCAGCGTGAGCTTTAGATCAAGTTGAACATTGCCTGATAATCTTCGACTTTGTACACGACGCTTAATACAACCTTCTAAGTTTCTCACTCTTGTGGCTGTGAAGATGTGCTGAGAGTTGTTAATGTGTAGAAGCATTATGTTTTGATATGAAGATTATGTGTGTGTTTACATGTAACAGAACTCTAGATTTACCTCCAAAATAGTGTGAAAACATTGTATGGTTAATTGGTTATATATTTTACGTTCTTTTTGAGTCTAAAAGCTCGTTTAGAAAGTGTTTATAAACCGTTTAAAATATAAATATATAAAAACGTCTAATTGATAAGTGGATAGTCTTTGTGATTTTTTTAAAATGTATATATAAAAAGTGACTTAGCAGTTTATAAACATTAGTCAAACATCGGCTAAGCTGGAACTTCATATCGAATGTAACAAAAGTGATAAAGATTTCGGACCGATTAATGTAGATTTTTTGAGAATAATTTTTGTGAAAAACAATATTTTGAAGAATTTGTAGTTAAAAAAATAGAGAAAATTTATAGGTGCACGTGCAAATTATTTTTATCGAGTTAATATGTAATTGAAAATGAATTTGAAAAAAAAAAATTCAAGAATCTATACTAAACAAGGGCTAAAATGCTCCATTTTCAATTTCAACGACAAAAATGCAACTGAATCGAAAAATAAAAGGCACTTGCAATCTCACATTAATTTCCAACTTATAGAATCTCGAGTCTTATATCAATTTTAATCATTTATTTTTAATTTGTTCCACAAATGTCATCCAAATTTATCATAGCCGTTCAAATAGAATAATCAAGTGAAACAAATTGACAAACTCAACGTCACCATTTAGAGATGAAAGGGACCAAGTGGTCGTAAAATAAATATAATTTAAATAATCAAATTAAAACAAATTAAAAATTGAATAACCAACATAAAATAAACCTCGAAATCGAGTGACATCTAATATTTGTAACAAATTTAATGTTTATGGGGGTCACAAAATTATTGCCTGCTAACTGGTCCAAAAATGTGAGAAATCAATTTCGATGGTCCCACTCAAAACCTATGGGTCCCTATCCAGGCACGAGCTATGCGTGTGATTCACACGAACGAAGATAAGGGTCCGAACGCGTGCCACTACCCACACACGCTTCCCTCGTGTAAAACCTCCGCCCCCTTTCTCTCTCCGCCGCTGGATCTCCGCCGGGAAATTTAATTAGTGTTTATCCTTTTTTATTCTTTATCTTGGGAACTGGACCTCGCCGGGGCTCTCCGCTTTCTATTCCTCCGTTTAGATCTGAGCGCGAGGAATGTGAGATTTTTCAACGGGGTGCCAGACGAAAACGTAGTAAGTTGTTTTAAACATTATTGAGCTCTCGTAAAAGCTGAATTTTGTGAAGATTTTAACATTCTTACTAGTGGCTACTAGAATTTGATTTAGTGGGAAAAATACAATAGAATTGATTGGATGTTTTATTGTTTGGTTATTTTAGATATTCCACTAGTTTCATTTAAATGATTTAACCTGAAAAAAAAAATGGATGAAGAAATCACGTGCAGTAATGAAGCCAGTGTAATGACTTGAACTCGAAATTCCAGTCCTTTTACTATATAATCAAGTGATATACTTACATTTATTCCACTAGTTTAATTTAATTGAAATTGATTTAAACTGAAAAAAATAAAAAAGGATGCGTGCAGTAATGAAGCCAGTGTAATGATTTCCAGTCCTTTTACTATATAATCAAGTGATATACTTACATTTATTTACTTATTGTTTTAGATTATGATGTAAGGTAAATGATGCATGTCTCGAGCTATCTGTTGGACACATGCGGTAATAAGAATAGCAGAAATACAAGATAGCTGTCGAATACGTTAAATGCTGGCAAACAAAGCATTGAATACGTAATGTATGTTCCTATTGCATTTTCCGTATATTTCCAAGGATCGACTTTATATGATTAAAGCTTGGTCCTCTACGAAATTCACTCGATTATACTTTATAACTCTCTTGACATTGTTTACTTGGTATATAACATTTACTGTCAGATAATTTGAGCCACCCAGTTGGACTACCCTGACATGTAAACACATGCGTTCACTATCTAAGAGAATGTTCTAATTATACATTATATTGGGGTATGAGTTATGTTGCTTTGATCCGGAGGCTTAATTTAAGTATTATGCTTAGAAGAGAAGATAAACAAGAGTAAGGAGAAACTAGGAAAAGTTATGGCAGCAGAGATGCAGAGATTCGGAATGAGTGAAGATGATGACGATGAAATTGATATGGGTGTGAAAGATGAAGATGATGATGACGATGATGATGATGAAGAGAAGAACATGGCTACTCCTGCTATGGTTGGTGTTGATGTGGGTGTCTTATCGACAAGCAGCAGTAGTAGGTTTATGCAGCACCATCAATTTCAAGAGCTGCAAACTCCACAAGGAGGAGGATCAAGGAGGTGTAGGCCTCAAGAAGAGAAGGAGAGAACGAAGCTACGGGAGCGGCAACGTAGAGCAATAACTGCAAAAATTTTGGCTGGACTTCGGAGGCATGGGAACTATAATCTTAGAGTCAGGGCAGACATCAATGATGTCATTGCTGCTTTGGCAAGGGAAGCTGGTTGGGTTGTTCTTCCTGATGGAACCACCTTCCCTTCCAGATCACAGGTACTCACCATTCCGACTATATGTGATTTTTTCTTGTATATATGAATATTATTAGGCCACTGTTTGAGCCCCGTTTTTGGGCTAGATACATTTTGAAATAATATTTTATTGGAGAATGTATGGTTAAAAAATAAGGAAAAGTTTTGGATTTATGTGTGAAATTATTTTATAGGAGAATGTGTGGTTGAAAATGAGTTTTGGAAAAATGAGTTTTTGAAAAAATGGGGGCCAAACATAGACTAGGGATCTCAAACAGTAAACAACTTATCTTCATAGGTGCAGGGCTCAAGACCTGTAGAAGGTACATCTCCTGCAGTGGTTACATTGTCATCTCCACATGCACCAGCAGAACACACTTCACCTACTTCCTTGAGAGGCATTTCACCTGGTTATCAGAGTACAGTCAATTATAATGCCAGCCACGTGAAAGGCAGTCTTGTGCCCTCTTCATCTCCTTATGATGTGTCCTCCAGTGCACGATCTCAGACTTCAGCTATGATGGGTGAGGGAGGGGGCATGCAGAGTGATCCTCCTCTTGGAGATTCCATTGATTCAGTCGAAAATAGGCAGGTGAGATGGTTGGGTTCTCTTTATTGAGATCAACTCTTAGTTTCAGTTGCACGTGAAACTATGCGATGTTTAAGAAGCAAACTTCAAATGTAGAACAAATAAATAAATAAGTAATAAAGAGTATGTTTTATGCTTTATCCCGTCAGTTTGCTTATATGAATCTCATGCCGTATTTTTATCAAACTTTCTATGGTTTTTGGGTCTTCTTGTGCCTGAGCCTGCATTCCTTTTTTCCTCAATGCATATCTAATATTTTTCCATGCGTTTAAACAATTTTTGTAGGTTATTGACCCTTCTGGAAAGGTGCAGGAGCGTGATTTCGCTGGCACTCCATATGTTCCTGTTTATGTTATGCTACCAGTGAGCTCTATGAGCACTCTTATTTTTCCATTTGGCCTTTTATTGTCTTTATGTTCTTGTGTATTTGTTGGCTTGCATTTGGCATCAGAAAATTTTTCTCCTCTGTTGTTTTGAAATTTTTTTAAGTAGTTTCCTAGTTCTATCATAATTTATGATTCTAATGTATTCCAAATCCTTTTGGTGGCAGTTGGGTGTCATCAATATGAAGTGTGAGCTTGTTGATCCCGACGGTTTAGTGAAACAACTAAAAGTCTTGAAATCAATTAACGTCGATGGTATTATGGTAGATTGCTGGTGGGGTATAGTAGAAGCGCATGCTCCACAGGAGTACAATTGGAATGGATACAAGAGATTGTTTCAAATCGTGCGGCAGCTTAAGATGAAGTTACAGGTAATATCTGCATAAGATTTGCTGCATCCCTGGCCTTCAATTTTGTTTCTTCTCCTTGTCAGTCTCAGGGGGGCAATTCACATGGTTCTGACTTCTGAGGGTTATCTCTTAAAAGGGAAAAAAAAAGTTTTATGAGGTATTGCTTTGTTGATGCCATGTCTTCAGTTATGGTGCTTTTGTTCTATAGCATGTCATCTTGTCTATGTTTTAAAGGTGCAGAATGCAGATAAAAGTACTTATGAATCTTATCATATTCATTAGGAGTATGATGGCTGATATATTTCGAAAGTTGACAAGCTTTTCATAAAGCATAAATAGATTGATGACTTTAATGCAAAAGAAATAACTGATGTTGCTTATATGTTTCTCTTTTAGAATTTTATTAAAACTTGTGAAGTTTTAATTGGATTCAGGTTGTAATGTCCTTTCATGAATGTGGTGGTAATGTTGGTGATGATGTTTGTATTCCCCTGCCTCACTGGGTGGCCGAAATTGGTCGCAGCAATCCTGACATATTTTTCACTGATAGAGCAGGAAGACGTAACCCAGAATGTCTTTCATGGGGAGTTGACAAGGAAAGGATTTTGAGAGGCCGGACTGCCATAGAGGTATCTGATTCAACATCAAGAAAGTAAATATGATATCACTGTTGATTTTTTAATTCTCAGAACGCATTCAAGTTACCACAGTTTTTAACTCTATAATATGTTTTTCTTCTTCATGTCCTGTGTTTTTGGGGTTTGTGAAAAAGTGAAGTTGCTGAGAACAAATAAGTACCATGCGAAGTGTGCCAAAAATATTTCTACAGGCTGATAGCGACTTCTCTTAGGATTTGAGGGCATCTAATTTTTTTCGTATTTGCTCTCTGATTTTCTTAAGCTGTTTTTAGTAATCATTGTATGAACTTGATTTGGAACCAAAGCTTTCACTTGGGTTATTGTGACCATTAAGATCAAAATTTCCCTTCCCTCACCCTTTGAAAGAAATAGCTGCAATCCTCTTCCTCCACTGGATGGCATGGTCAGTTATTTCAAAGTCTATTTTCCATTTAATAGTTTGAGGAATTTTTATTTTTCATTATCACACAATTATACACATCTTGACAAGTCAGTTTTGTTTAAAGAATTTGTAGATTTGGTTTTGTTGTTTTTTTTAATGAAAAACTTATGTAGGTTTACTTTGACTACATGAGAAGCTTCCGGGTTGAATTTGATGAGTTCTTTGACGATGGCATTATTTCCATGGTTGTTGTTGGACTTGGTCCATGTGGAGAGCTAAGATACCCATCCAATCCTGTAAAACACGGTTGGAGGTATCCTGGTGTCGGTGAATTCCAGGTAATGGCATATTTAATTATATTGTTGCTAATTTCGAGTTTTCCATCATACCGTTCCCTTGCTACCTACCGAACTGTTACAGCCCTTTAGACATAATGCACTCTTAAAACCAGTTTGTCCCAATATATGTAGAACACATGCACAATAGATATACAATAAATGTGGTTGAGTTTCATGGACAAGCTTTTTATAATGTTTTTCCAGAAATTGTTCTGAGAGTATTTCCAAAGCTCCTTAAGCTATTAGTTCTCTCCGATACAATCTGTCGATGTTTTTTCATCCTTTGCAGTGCTATGACCAGTATATGTTGAAAAGCCTTCGGAAGGCAGCTGAAATTAGGGGACACTCCTTCTGGGGTCGAGGACCAGATAACACAGGTTCCTACAATTCACGGCCGCATGAAACTGGATTTTTCTGTGATGGGGGTGATTATGATGGATATCATGGCAGGTTTTTTCTCAATTGGTACTCTCAGGTTTTGGTTGACCATGGTGATAGGGTGCTTTCTCTGGCAAAGTTAGCTTTCGAAGGCACTTGCATTGCAGCAAAGGTAAACCAGCTCCACGGAATTCAATTTAGCCCTTGTTTGAGCCACATTATTTTTTTCATTCTTATTCTTCTACTCATTTTCAACTACACTTTTTTCAATAAAATAATATTTTCCAACACATCAATAACTTTTCCTTCTTTTTCAACCACATATTATCCATCAATTTACTATTCCAAAATACATTCTTCCAAAATAATGTGGCTCAAACACACCCTAATGTGGTAGATGAATTTTCTTATTACAAGATAAATAGAATATATGAAGAATGCATTTTGGAGCTATAGTTATTATATATTCTATTGTAAGTGGCTTCTGTCTATTTGATACTGGAATGTAATGTGTATAGTCTTGATGATAACTAATTAAATAACATGTTAAGATTAACTTATGCGACTCTTGAATCTACTTAGCTTATATTATTATGCCGTATTTCACAATTAGAAAGTTTGAACCTTCATTACTCTTTTGATGGTAAATCTTTGTATGTTCAGTCTATATGATAATGGAATTCAACTGTGTACTATATTGATGATAACAAATCAAATATCACATGAAGCTTATCTTACATGTCTATTTAGGTAGGGAAGCATGAACTTGACAAGTCAAAGAAAGATGGCATGATTATATTTGAACATTATTCTTACTCTGGTCATATATATATCCATCCTTCCCAGCTATCATATAGACATTAAAAGAAGTGCATATTTGATATGGATATTCAAAAAGATCATTTTACATATACAAAGTGTAGTATATTATGCACAAAGTGTACATTATATAGATCACTTTGAAATTTTTATGGACTAACATGACCCCATTTTCACATGTTGTCAATACTTTAAATATTTATGCAGTTTTCGGGTATTTATTGGTGGTACAAGACAGCTAGCCACGCTGCTGAATTAACTGCTGGATTTTATAATCCATGCAATCGAGATGGTTATGCTGCTATTATGGCAATGTTGAAGAGACACGGTGCAGCACTAAATTTTACCTGTTCTGAAATGAGTATGTTAGATCAGCAAGTTGACTTCTCTGAGGCACTGGCTGAGCCCGAGGGATTAGCCTGGCAAGTACGTGGCTTCTTGATATTCAAAATGAACTCCATATTCTCCAGTTAGAGAATATTTTGTATCAGCTAACCATTGATTTGTTTGCATAGTTACTCAGTGGTTTGCAGGGTAATTGTTAGAAAAATGCACGCTATTCTTTCTCATTGTAACAGCTTATATTGTAGGTACTGAATGCTGCCTGGGATGTTTGCATACCAGTTTCAAGTGAAAATGCTCTTCCATTCCATGACCGGGATGGTTATAACTATTTACTGGAAAAGGCAAAGCCTACGAGTGATCCAGATGGCAGGCATTTTTCTGCTTTTACCTGTCCAAAGCTCAGCCCACTTCTCTTGGAAAGGCACAACTTCGTTGAATTTGAACGATTTGTCAAGAGAATGCATGGTAAAATTATCATAATATTACTTCTTTTTCATTTTACAAACTTATTGATATTTATTATTGTTTCCTTGCTATGTCACCTAGGTATTAGTAGTCGACTTAGCTATCGAAGATTCATTAGGATTTGAATGACTACCAACATTCTCGGTAGATTGGCGTTTGTAAGATGCATTGTATACGTACTCAAGTCTGCATGCACAATTTGAAATTTATTGCTAATAAGGCTTAGTTTATTCTTGTTCTTGATTTTTTTTAGTAAAATAGATTGCACTGCACGTCTCCACTCAATAATTTCGTTATCCACTCAAATGGACTCCAAATCACCTCAAACTTGGTGGAAAGCTTCCTAACACCCCAAGGAACTCCTTCGCCAAGTCCTTGTGCTCGTTGAATGAAAGTGCTGCCTTTAAATTTTTTTTATTTTGCAGTATATGATCAGAATGTTTCATCTCTATAGAGAGAGCTCTGCGTAATTCTTGTTTTCAGTAATACTTCTATGTTACATCATCATTCACCACCATTTGATTTGATAAGATATTTTTTCTCCACGGAGTGTCTAGAAAAACCGTCATTTAAGCATGGAATATATTGGGGGCATTATTTACATATGCAGGCTCGTTAAACCATCATCAGCAGAAACAAGACAGTTGTAATTTAACTTTTCGATGTCTATTGCAGGAGAAACTGTACTCGAGTATCAGATATAGTTGCAGAACTCTCAATTCGTACTCTAGGAAAGGCTGGAGAAGGGAAGGTAATAGATATTCTAATATTCCATTTTAGGTACACCTGTAAAGGAAATGAACTGAAGTAATATGTATACTGTTGACACTTTCATCACTGTTAATATAGGCTAACAAATTAAGATGATTAATTCTCCAGTACTTGTTGAGGGATTCGACATGTGGAATCATAGCAATGATATATTTTTATTGTAGTTTTTATTTTTTTAATGACCATGGAGTCTGCTTTAAATTCGTATGCCTAGCATCCTGGCTCAAGTGTATGCTTTAACACACACAATCCAATTATGTGCTTCGAGTGAGTGAAGGTGGTCTAACTTTAATAGTAGACGTCTTTTCGCATTCCAGCCTTTTTAGCTAACATGATCGAAAAGAGAATATTGGTTATGGTTGGAAATGTCTGAATTGATTATTTTGTGGTTAAAAATTCTTTTTCAGACTACCATTCAAACATATTGTTCCATAGAGCTCTCTGAGGTTCACAATATTGAGAAATACTAAGGGTTGTTTGGGCATGATTAAAATCTGATTTTAATATAAATCAAAGTCAAACAATCAATATTAACATCTTTCATAGGTCTTATATCTTTTCAATCACACATTTCAAAAATTTTTATCGCAATCTACTAAAAATCTAATTTTAATTCTCACCAAACACTCTATAAGCTTAAAAATTATTAAATGTTATTTTTTTGGAATATTTTATTTTAAATGTAACTTTTATCTTTCTCAAATTAGTTACATAATTGTTTAATTGTGAATAAATTTAAATTATGTTTGGCTAATATGTTTATAAACTATTTATAATCGATCGAATTATTTTTTATCTGACGCAAAATTCACAAATATTACTTACTTATTCAATATGTTCCAAACATTTGTGAATTATGGCCCAATTTATAGTGGATCCATTATCCATGTTTCTAGTCACACATATTTCAAGATAAAGAAAAATATAAAATCTCTATCACATCAATTCAATATTCACTTACATCCCAATCAGCCCATCCAATGAATGGATATAGGCATCATTTGATAAATTCTATTCCTTGTCGGATAGCCATCATTTAATTAATTACTTTGTGTAACAAACATGACCATGACAAGAGGTTAAAAATCTTATTGTTGTCTTTATATAGGTGTCCTACATTGTACAAATAAAAAGAAAAATCTAATATATCTTTTCTTGTTTTTTGATTTTCATTCTCTGGTACAACATGTGAAAATAACTGAACTTGAGAAGTAACAAAGGTACGGTTCCGAAAAGAATGAATGTCGTTTTCTGAGCTACTTCTAAAGTCATTTCTCCAGCCTCGATTTCCTCGACTCATCCGTATCAAAAATGACCCTGGCCAGATTATCCGAGCTCTCTTGCCTCTCCGACGACGTGAGAGAAAAATCTTGTGTTCTAGTCGAGTTTTCTCCTTTCTCCATCTCTTGGAAAGTTCCATACGAAGGGGAGCATGCAAGGGGAACATCCAAAGCGATTGCCCTTTCTATTGCTGCTCGATACTCCTCTTTATGTTCTTTGGCAAGAGATGCTTGCCGCTCCATCCTCTGTGCTACCGGAATATCCATAATCCGCTCACTTTCCAGCAGTGACTGTACTAGAGAAAAAAAAGTAATATTCAAAACCATGGTAAGAAAATTGTATCATGACTTTTTAAAACTGCTATATATATACTTGAAAAACCTATGAACATCAACAATAACAAACTAAGCAGTATTTCAGGTATATTGAATCGGCTACATGAATAATTTTTCTCCAACTATTGGAAGATGAAAAGCAACTCGAACATGTCGCCTGCCTCATCGACATCAACCTCACATAAGATGAGGATAGTCATCATATATTAAAAGAAGCTTATAAAAAATCATAAATTCATTTAGTAGGAATTGAGAAAGAGATTTTTTTTTTAATCAAGCATTAAGTTTTGATTCGTTGAGTGCATAGCACAAAAAGGGGCCTAGAGTTGAGTGTCTTATTCGATCTCTACAAGGTACAACAGACATGTTCCAGTGCTTCTGACGTGTACTGGTCCTTCTTCCCAGCTCCTGAGACCAACCTGAACTAGTTCTAAAAATTCTCTAATTGAAGTGTGTAAAAACTGACAACCGAAACCTAATAATTACTGCAAAAATTATATTCATTAACAATATCATGTCATCGGACATTGTTTTCAAACAAGTATATTATGTAATTTTATAGGATTTAAAGTAAATGTGCCTTTGACATCCATATTATGTTTCTCGCACTTACTAGCAATGCAAATTTGATGTGTATTGAACTGTAAAATGTGCCATTTGCACATTCATTCTCAAATCTTCGAAACAAAAAACAGAGACAGAGAGTTGGAAGGAAAATGCATAAACAGAGTTATAACAGAACAAATAGAGAAGACATTACAGCAAGTCAAAGCACAAGGAAGATCATTCCCATGTGAGAATCTACACACAAAAACATATTTGAAGATCACTGTTTCTAAAATCAAGAAGAATTTAAGGTTGTCTAATAGATTAAATTGAATCTTCAATTTTACTATTAAAAACTCTACCCGTGAGAAAAATTATTAGTATCCTAATGTGTTGAAGATATACGAATGAATAAACTTTTGCACTTCAGCTTTTATACGCAGATTCCTTCTAGAAAACTGAGAACTTACATCAAGTGCTCTTTGAGATTCCTTATGTATCCAAATGATGGCATGATCTGAAGTTAAGTTGCAAGAGAGAACTAAGTGCTCAAACCGTCCATCCACTGGTACTGCAGTCTTAACAACCGGTGAAATTTTTTTGAACCTGCACATCACATAAACTGTGTAAAACATGAATTCGGCATTGCATTATGCCACTTTAGATATGTGATCATCTAGAGAGAGTTGCTAGAGCTTTATGTCTAATAATCAGAGTTCAGTTTTTATGTCCTATAATGGGATTTCCCACTTTGAAGGGTTTTGTTGTCTTTCAGATGCTATCATGCTAGTTGTTTTCAACAGAATATTGTAGGCGTCGGATGTATCAGAGTAGCCATGACCCATTTGCAACCTCCAGACTCATTTTCAGGAACAATTTTTTTCTCGTATGCATGCGTGCGGGTTGGGAGGTTTTCCCAAAAATCTTACAAGTCCAGCACCATATTCTGCACTGCTGGACTACAATACAATCATGCACGCCAAACAGTGTATAGTTTGTCCAATGATAAAGATAACCCCCTCCCCCAAAACCCGGCCATGAGAGCCATCCTAGTTCTCTCTTTCTTATCTCCATGGAAATGGCTTACTTCTAGGTACTCCTACCAACGCAAAGTCAAACTGTGGTGTTCAATTTCCTCTCTCTACAATCCCATAACTTCTCAAAATTGTACATTATATTAAAAAACTTCACTCCATACCTGAAGGGCTTCCTCACAATAATGTGATAGAGGCGACCAGCTGCATACAGGCGCCTTGGATCCTGGAGCATCTTCTCCTCTCCTGTGCATGTATCTTTCAAGCACATTATGCACATCAAGCACGGGAAACTATCCAAGAGAAGGCAAATTAGTATTATGTGAATAACAATTGCTCAATTAAAAAATGTCAGTGCATGCGGATTCAAAATCTCATATTCAGGTACGAGTTTGGCAAGTGCCTTGAGAGATTGAGAGGAAACAATTTTATTGATTTCAGCTTGTCTAAATTTGGAAGTGAAAATGTGACCTGGCTAGTCACTTCTCTAGCGCTTGTAACCTTGGGATGATTACCATTTGATCAGGTTTGACAAAGACTGTTTTCTTTTTAGGCTAAATGCAAGAATTTGTTTTGTAATAAAAATTATATTTTAATGTATAAACTAAAGTATTGCTGTGGAAAAGAAAAAAAATGTTAGAAAGTTGATATATTACATTGTCATTGAGTTTCACTGGTGCTAACATGAATTGATCCATTTTTGCAACTCTTATCTTGAAAGTTTAAAAACAATAATATTCTACATAAGTTAAAATGGATGTCAAGATTATTCACAAAATATCATAAAAAGGCAATACAGAAAGATGGCAGGACCTGAAACCTTTTACCAGAAAAGTGATTTGTAAACATTTTCCAGCGCTACTGTTGTCCGGGGTAAGAAATCATCCTGGTTAACAGTGAGAAAAACAGATAAGAATGTAATAAATAAACTTTAGGCAGACTGGAGATGTTCAATCCAGGGTAAATGAAGCGAAAACATTAAATGTATCATAATCTAACGTTAGTTGGCACTTAAAGACCTAAAAAGGTCTCTCTTCTCTCTCTCGGGTCATCATGGATATTTTCTCCATTCTTATCTTCAGCAAAAATGTCTCGTCCAACCTTAATTCTAAGATCTGTGAAGAATGCCTCAGAACCCCATGGGCTTGTGTAATGTGATGAGACAAGGTAACTAAAAGATGAAAAGAAACTTGTCAAAGATAATAAGCCTCAAGGTTATAACAGAGAGGTATACATGAAATTATTAGGATTCTATCAGAATCGTCTAAGCATGAGAAATTCCCTCGAGAAAAATGTATATTTCATAGCAGAATCCCATGGGCTTGTGTAATGTGAAGAGAACGTGTCTGTGATGAAATTCTTGAATATAATCTACTCAAATGACCAATAAGTTAAAATAGCCTGTAGGCAAATATAAACTGCATATATCTCCATTGGTATCTTATTATAAACATAAACGTCACAATCCTTGAAGCAAATTAAAGCAAACAGGTCGAGAAATAGACAAATCGATCATTACCTGCAGCACAACTGAATTGATCACGTCTGCATATCGTACTGCCAAGTTTAGCGATATACACCTAGTAGGAGCAATTGCAAAGCATCTGATCCTTTTTCTATCAATGTTCCCCAACTTTTCCCTATTCTTCAATGCCAACATTGTTAACAATGTTACTACTCCTGCACCAAGTGAATGCCCGGCAAATGTCAATGTATAATCCGGGTTTCTTTCAAGAAGCTCCCTAATAATCTCGCATTCTTCTTCAAAAACATATTGAGCTGCCTTCAGCAATCCATTGTGAACATAACCACCATCATATTTTGTCTGTCCCAGTTTGTTATCAAGTAAGAGTAAAAAATCACTTTCTTTCGCCAAATCAAGTCCCCTAATTGCTACAACTACATCTCTATTCTCATGATCAAGATAGATCATGTAAGGAGATACTCTCCCTTGAGTATTTTCATGATCTTTTTTCAATATTATCCAATCCGGTTCGATTCCATACCCTCCCAGGGGAGCCCACAAAGGGTTTCTAAGATCATCTTCATAAACTGATAGAATATATCTACAAATCCGGGGTACTGGAATGAATTCACTAGCAGTTGCAAGGCCCCAATTCTCACTTTCACGGCCAGCAGTGTACAGAAATTTCTTCCACACCCATCGAACACACGCTAAACAGGACACACATTCAACAACTGGAATACAGCAGGCAACTGACATNAACAAAGTCAAAGTTTTCTAAATGGAGATGATTTACAAAGTCTTTTTGATATCTTTTTATAGAAATTAATTTCTTCTAACTATTGACACGTGACTCATAATCACTTAATCTAGACAGTACTTCCAGAAACATTTGAATAAAGTGACATGCATGTACTAATGTGGTCATATGGACCATGCTACTTGTTCACAAAATTTTGTCCTATACAAGTGGATAACCCTACTAGTATAAACATGAATTTTTGCTTGCGAACAAGTTCGTTACACATGTTTCTTTTCCAATGTAATTAGAACCACCTTGGCCCGGTCAGTTTAATCGAAAATCGGGGTCCAAAATCGAACTGATTATGTAGAGAAATTTATATTTTTTAAAATTGCCCAAGAACCCTATTGACCCGTTACCGATTTACTTTTTTGTAAACTTATTTAATTTTAATTATTTTTATAAATTTTTTTTAATTTTTAAAAAAAAAAAAAAAAAAAAAAAATTGTAAGGAGGGGAAGTGTTGGAAAGACCTAGAATAGCTGCAACTGCTAGTCAAAGTCATTGTCCTTTCCGTCCCTTTCTTGAGAATCTATTCAGTGTTATGCCCAGATTCCATTAATTCATTGGCATGACAGCGTTTCTTCTTCGTTTTCTTCTTGTTGTACTGTACACTGTAAAGATTTGAGGGTGGGTTCCTTTTTGTCAAAAAATCTCAATCCTTAAATTAAGTAGATCTAACGGACCATTTTTATTTCATTTTTCAAATGCATCTGTCCAACACCAATTAGGTAAAATACCTTGCAGTCTCTCGTCTCTCTGCATACTAGTGAAAACTCGTGCGTGATGTAGTGTAGGTAGTAATGTTGGATTTTGATTTTGTAGGATTTCGATGGAAAATAAAACTTACTTTGAATGAATATTACATTGAATTATATAAATTTTGAGTCCACAAATATTTTTATTCTCGGTGGTAATACTAAGCCAAAAATATACATGTTTCATGTCATACGTGGATACATGAGTTTTAACATGTTTATCTTCGATAGTTAATAAAAAATCTCTTACATTATAACTCTTTTTCATTTCACTTTCTTTAATGCTTAAAATTTTTGTGTTTTTCAACACTTATTTATACTCTTCATTCATTCATGGTTGATTGTCAAATAATCTAACATCAATACATCATATCTCATCATATTCCTACATACATCGTATCTCATCATATTCCTACATTAACACGAATCACAAAACTTAACTATTTAAATTAAGATTAACAATCCATTCAAATACTCTTTTTTTTTTTTCAAATGCTAAAGAAATTATCTCTTACATTACAATTTTTTTTCAGTTATCTCTTCTGAAATCTCATAATACTATTTTTTAACTTATTTTTTTGCAGGAAGACAATTCAAGCTACATTATTTGAGAACATCTCACAACTTTTCAAAACATCTTATTACCACAGAAAGCGTACCTCATTTTAAATGTACAAGTTAAATAAATAGATAAAAATAATAGAGCTCAAATTGGAAACTTTCCGATGGACAATCAATGCAAAAACCAGCATTGTTGAAATTAAGTGCCCGTTGGCCCTATCATTATAATGAGATGGATAGAATTTTTTTGGAAAATGCGTGGTTAAAAAAGGACCATTTATTGGGTTTACGTGTAATATTATTTTACTGAAAAATGTATGGTTAATAAGAAGATAGAGAAAGAACGAATTATAATTTAACGAGAAATAATGAGATCCAAATGAAAGGTTAATGAACAAAAGGAAAACTTACCCAACACACTTCCAATCAGCTCAACTTTGATGGCCATGGCTTATGAAAAGTAACCCACTCTTTTATAGTTAGTTAGAAATAGTAATCAGAAAAGATTTCTTTACACCCACCCACCCATCAACACGGCTCGGCTAACCACCTGACTCGAAAACGACTCAGCTTTTATGGTCATTCGGCTTATGAACAGTAACTCGAACTCCCTCTTTTATATTTAGTTTCAAATACTAAAGAAATTATCTCTTACATTACAATTCTTTTCTATCGTCTCTTCTGAAATCTCATAATACCATTTTTAACTTATTTTTTTGCAGGAAGACAATTCAAGCTACATTATTTGAGAACATCTCACAACTTTTCAAAACATCTTATTACCACAGAAAGCATACCTCATTTTAAATATATAAGTTAAAGAAATAGATAAAAATTATAGAGCTTAAATTGGAAACGTTCCGATGGACAATCAATGCAAAAATCAGCATTGTTGAAATTATGCCCCCGTTTGGCCCTATCATTATAATGAGTTGAATAGAAATTTTTTGAAAAATATGTAGTTAAAAAAAGGACTAATTATTGGGTTTACGTGTTATATTATTTTACTGGAGATTGTGTGGTTGATAAGAAGAGAGAGAAAGAACAAATTATAATTTAACGAGGAATAATGAGATCCAAAAGGAAGGTCAATGAACAAAAGGAAAACTTACCCAACACACTTCCAATCAGCTCGGCTACCACGGCTCACTCCAATACGGCTCGGCTTTGATGACCATGGCTTATGAAAAGTAACCCACTCTTTTACCCACCCACCCATCCATCAACACGGCTCGGCTAAGCCTGACTCGAAAACAGCTCGGCTTAAATGACCATTCGGCTTATGAACAGTAACTCAAACTCTCTCTTTTATATTTAGTTAGATACGTATATATATACATTTACGTATTGAGCTTGTAATACACTATTTATATTTACACACTAATGGTAATTTTTGTTTGCAATATAGAGATTGAAGTGGATCCAAACATTCGTTTGTGATCACAAAAGAAAAACAAAACCCATAATTTTTTATTTTTTAACAATAAAATGGTTCAGATTATACTGCCAAACTCACTACAGATTTACAGTCATATGTAGATACTTGTACGTGTTTTTTTATCTATTATTTTCCTTCCTCAAAGCTTTCATCAATAGAAGAACAAGAAAATAAGGAAAATTCTGCCATCGTTGTGAATCGTGACACATCGACAATGTGAGTAATGTGAATTGAAGAATAATCCTATCAGTAAAAAATGAGGCGATTGCTTGATGAGAAAAATAGTTTCGATTATTCCGGTGTTAATTGTAATTGGATCCAAGATTACTGCAACCGCAATAATTTTTCTTCATTTCTTTATAATCTGCAAGCTTTTGATATACTTTTAGCCCATGTTTGGCCACCATTTTGGGGTGTTGAAAATTTTTTGAATAGTGATTGATGGGAGAATGTGTGGTAGGAAAGTAGTGAAAAGTTTTAGATTTGTGTGTAATATTATTTTATTCGATAAATGTGTTGTTGAAATGAAGATGGAGAAAAAATTAATGTAATGTAATGAAAAAAAAATGGAAGCCAAAGGAGGGCTAAATGTATATTCTTTTTAAGTTACTATCTATTTCCCATGTTATTGTGTCCTCAATTAAAAAAAAAAAGGGTTTTAATTTCTATCATTTCAAAATATAAATGTTATAATGAGCAAGAATTAAGAACCTGATGTTTTATTAAAATACGATGCAAGAAATACAAATTGTGGTGTGAATATAATTGCCTTTTTTTTTTATATATAAACCTGAGATATTAAGTCTTGTTTGGAAGTTAACTGTCCCAAAATCATTGAACTTATGTCTGTATGTTCGATTACTCATTAAAATTTAATATATCAAGTTTTGATAACTAAATTTATTCAAACATTTGACATTACTCACGACGTAACATCAATTTCAAATATCTAATGAAATTAGTGATGTGGTTAATGGAATGTACAGATGATGCCACATTATGTAGTTACCAAATTGCTACGTAAGAAAGCATTTTTCATTGCTCACTAAACTTTGAGGTGGTCAAATTTTGATCACTAAACTTATAAGAACGACGTCGGAATGTTGTCCACTAGAAAATGTGCACAGCAAGCGCAAATGTCGCACACAAATAATAAAGTGAACAAACAAGTTCGAATTGTCGTTCATACGAGAAATAATTACTCAATTATGAAATAGTTAAATTTTAATTTTAAGAACAAAAAAAATAATAAATTTGAATTTTTCAAATGATGAAAATTGTTTAAAATTCTACAAAAATAACGAAAAGATTACAGGCATATCTTTTTTTTTTTTTTTGTAGAATTTAAGCTATTTTTATTATTTGCAAAATTCTTGTATACTATGCTACTAAGAAAAATGTTCTGATCCTTGCAACGAAAATGCCAACGGGTCATGTTGAAGGTGGAGATTATGTCAGTGTTAGTAAGTTTAAATTTGAAGATGGAAAAATAAAGAACTTACACTTCAGTGGATGGGGTTGGTTGCAAGGGTGGAGTTAAAGGGTTAAATGTTTAATTAATCACTAAATTTATACATTCGTCATATTTTATTCACTGTACTTTAAAATGCTTTCGAGCTGTCATTAACTTTAATATGTTGTGCTCTACTCACTCACCATGTTTCATTAGTAATTGAACTTTAAAAATACTTCAAAATGGTCGCTGGAATTTAACATGTTGCATTCTATCACACATTCACCATATTTTATTAGTCACTAAACTTATATAGCCGTTTGCTTTACACTGAACTTTAAAATGTTTTTGAGGTAAAATTTTTATAAGATTCGACCTAGATCAACAAAATAAGATAAAATAAATATCGACTAGATAATTAGATTCTCAATTTAAGAAGAGAATATTGATATTGGTAAAAAAATATTTTCTCCAATCGTCAAACCTATGTTCAAGGAGAAAGAAAAATGCTCGTTTTAAATTGACATAAATTTTAATTTAGATCATAATCTTTCTTTACATTGAAAAAATAAAATAGAGAACAAAGAAAAAAAAATTTAAAAATTATATCTTAAACATGCAGTGAAATTTTCGGTTTAGAGTTAATAATATTAATCAAGACTAATAAAATATAAGTTTTAGAATTGTCACGATATAATTTAAGATGAAAGAAGTGTGTTGTATTAGTGTATGCTATTTTATACTTTCTCAAATTTTAAATAGTTAGATTTAATGAGTAAAGTTTAGTGACCACTCGGGAGCATTTTTAATTCAACGAGTAAGCGTGACCGAAATATAAGTTCAATGACTAATGAAACATGGTGAGTAAATGAAGGAGACACATGTTAAATTTCAATGACCACTCTGAAGCATTTATAAAGTTCGACTAATGAAATATAGAGAGTGAGTGATGGAGTATAACGTGTTAAATTGAAAATTTCAAGTAGATGAATAACAATCTTGAGACCACAAACTTCATACATAGTAGAGGGATCATTATGCTTATTTTTAGATAGTGAATGGGATACTTTCTTCTAAATAAATAGTTTTCTCCAAAATAAGTCTACCATTATGACTTGAAAATGCCGTACAAGGAATTCCGTAGAAAGAGTCATTCAATATGAATGCTACATGAAAAACACAAGTCAAATGATGAAATGAAAAGACCTAAAATGTTGTAGATCATACCATGAGAAAAATGGATACTCAATTTAAAGTGAATAAATAGAATTCCATAATCGATCTGGAACATACATATAAATTCTCCCTCTAAGACATACATCACTCAAAATTTTTTTGAAGTTCAGCAACGAAAGCATAACATATGTATAAGTTAAGTGACTAGTGAAACATTTAACTCGTTAAGGATGATCCATTATTTATGTATTTATTTATTTGCACTGAACTAATGTATAGAAGAATATTATTATTATTATTATTTCTACATAGGAAATTACTAAGTGGGCTTTTACTGCCCTGGGCACGCCCCTGATTGTTTGGGAAAAGTGGTTGGTGATGGTGATAACGGCGGCAGAGGCCGCAGCGTGTGGTGGAGAAAAGAAGAATTGCTTTTTTAGATATCTTTATTTTTCTATGAGAATATATTTTGGAAAAATAGCACTATTAGTTTTCACTTATTTTTCCATTTTTAGTGCATTAATCATTAAAAAAAGTGGGTGTTTAGTCCCTATTTTTTAGGAAGAATTAGTTTTTGAACAGTTATTGATGGGAGAATACGTGGTGGAAAAGTGATGAAAATTTTTAGATTTGTGTATAATATTATTTTATTTGGAAAATGTGTGATTGAAAATGATTACCGTAGAAAAATGAATGGGAAAAAAAGAGAAATAATGGGACTGGAAAAATGAACGAGTTTTACTACTTAACTGAAATGTTGAAAATGAATTGTGCTAAAAAAAAAAGTCGAGGACTAAACGTGCAAATTTTCCACACTATTGACAGTAAATGCCACGTATACTACTTTTAAGAAAGGTTGAAACCAGCACAGTATAAAATAATTGAACTTCATAAAAGATCATAAAATTAAACAGTGTCTCATTCGTGTATATTAGCAGTTAATTACACACACGTTCAACATCACGCAGTGGATATCATTCCACATACTGTTTTCCGTCTCTCTTCGTGTCCCTAATTTGGTTGGAGAGCTTTTATCACTCGAATTTCCGAACAATGAATTCAGACTCAGGTAAGCCATTACCGATTCTGTTCCCGATTCTTGGTAATTTTCTATTTAATTTCCCCCCCTTTTTTTTCTAAAAATAATTCTTTTTTATTTGTGTATTGGATTGGCAGTGATAGAGTTCTTGGGTTGTGTTCCGTTGCTTCAAAGACTCCCAAGTTCCTCACTTAGAAAGATCGCTTCGGTTGTTACTGTCAAACACTACGGTAACTCTCCTGGATATTATTTTATTTTTAATTATTATTGATTGATTTAATTGGAAATTATTGTGTTTCGATCCACTTTGCACAATTAATAAAATTATTGGGTCCCAACTTGGGCCAAATTAATAATGCGGAAAATTCATATCTCAGATATTACAAATAGGCCAATTCAATTTTTAGATAATAAGTTTACCATTCCAAAATAATTAAACATTTTTTATTAATCAAATATACTAAGGTCACAATTATATAATTAATAGTCACATTTACGTGCTTATAGGTCACAACTTATTTATTGATCACATATCATCAAATTAATTTGTCACATATTATTTATCGGTCACAAATCAAAAAACTTATAGGTCTTGATTTATTTTATCGATCACAAATCACAAATTTTATAGTCTCGATTTATTTAATGGTCACAAATTATCTAATTACTTAGTCACAAACTCCTAAATAATTGGTCACAATAATGTGTCACAACCACTTAAATAGTTGGTTACGAACACCGTTCATCTTGCTCCCACTCCAATCCCACCATCGACACCTATAGTTGGTCACAACAAATTCAAATAATTGATCACACACTCTTCAACTCATCCCACA
>CAIGRB010037664.1:0-11924 GCA_903798255.1 Fraxinus quadrangulata
AGTAGCCCTTTCCAGAGGCACTTGTTGATAAGTCGACAAAGGAAGACGTGGCTACTATAATAAACACAGTGATCACGATAGTACTGCAACATGAGTGATATCAAACAAGAAGTTCTCAACAAAAGGAAATATGTTATTGATAAGTGTAGTGTAATCATTTTGCTAGATACGGATCGACATCAATGGTAGAATTCAAGAAAAATGGTGAAATTTGGCTAAATTGTAAGAGATCCAAAGTTCAGGGACTAAAGTACAAATATTCAAAAGTTTGTCAGACCTCACGACGAAAATTTGAGAGTGCTAGGGGTCAACTGGATTAAAAAGGAGATCAAATGGGTAAAATATAGTCAATGTATTATCACACATTAATTTATAGCCGAAAAAAGTTATGCTCCAGATTTTTTATCTCAAATTGAAACTCGTTTTTGGCATAGTTAATGTTTGAATTGGAAAAATGATATTTCTAAAAGAATTGTATCCCTTTGAGTTAACTTTTCAACGTGCTTTGAATCCACATTTGACTTAACTAGAGGAGGCTTCAGTTTTTCCTCTTTGTCCATTTCTTTGCATATGTAGTGCTATATTTTCGTACAATGAGAACAATGCGCATTTTAAGTTTGGGGTGGGATATTATCATCGATTATGTGTTTTTATTGCTTTCGCATATTTGTTGTGTATTATATAGAGAAAAAATATTTACTGTTTTTGTGTGTTTGTGTAGGTTAGATGGCCTTGCCGACATTGATGTATACATTGGAATAATGTGTTAAACTATGAATGGTGGAAATATTACAATTTGAGATTGATTAATGCTTATTTAGGTAAAACTTGATCTTACTTGCTCACGAGACTTTTTTTCATCATGAATAAGTTTTGTGGTTCATATGTTGTAATAGGTTAAAAGCAATGGAATTTAGTTATTAAACCAAGAAGTCTCTATTATATACATCCCTAAACCACTTTTAGGATAATTTGGAGATGGCTAAACTAGTGTAGGAAGACATTGATATGATTAAGGAATCCATGCAAGAAATTCTTGTGTAGATTATCTAAAGCCAATAAGATGAAAATTAGGTGAAAATCTTAAGTTACTAGTCAGTTTTTGAGAATGTGTGTTTAATGCAGAGCATTTCACTAATCATGAAAAATAAAAATAAAAACGTTATCTCATTATGAAATGTCTTTCGTAGCCTTTATGATGCGAAAGATTAAGCCTACAAGAGTATTTGAAACTTGATGCCCTATATTTACCAACCAAAAGCTCGGTACAAGAGGTATTTAGAAAACTTATTGGAGAAAAGTCTGCACATAAAAGTTGATAAAAAGAAAAAAAATGTAGTACATACTTTGATTAAGCCCCAGATACATCTTTGAAAGAACTAGACCTTTAATAAGAGATAATTAGCTAGTTGAGTCTTAGAGGTTGAAGCAGTCTTAGAGGTTGAGTCTTTGAAAACCCTTAGTTATTGAAGCATTAACTACTACTAGTGACATGTATCGATGCTAGATAGAGTGAGGACTAGGATTATTTGAAATTCATCCTAGGATCATAATTTGAGAAAATAAGTGAAAATAATAATTTTGGGAATATGTATCTCACGAGTGAAGAAGAAAACATTTGACCAATGAGGGTTGGTAAATGAACCAAGCATGAGTTTGTGATGTTTTACTTAAGTCTTGATACACAAGTCGAGTTTTACATTGAATAAGTAGGGATTGATTGTTCTATGTGATTTTGAAACTATTCTTTATATTGATGTGGAAATTTCAATCTTGAGACCAACAACATATTATTTAACCAATTATGTTTTGAATTAGGCTATAGTTTGTTTGAGGATAAACAAATATTCAAATTTGAGGATTTGATAAGTGTATTTTGTACACTTATTTGAGTCTTTAAACTAGTGTTTTTATTGGTTATTTTGATAAATTATGACTTAATTCTATGTGAATTGTGTTTGTTAGGTACAAATCAACATAAATGGTGGAATTGGAAAAAAATGGTGAAAATAGACTAAATTGTAAGAGATCCAAGTTCGAGGAATAAAGTGAAAATACTCAAAAGTTGTGTTCGAGAATGATAATGGTCAATTGGAAGAGATAAGAGGTCAAAGGGATGGAATATAGTTAAAGTACTATCACACATCAATTTTCAACCAAAAA
The DNA here is from genome assembly GCA_903798255.1 of Fraxinus quadrangulata. NCBI lineage: Eukaryota > Viridiplantae > Streptophyta > Magnoliopsida > Lamiales > Oleaceae > Fraxinus > Fraxinus quadrangulata. The sequence continues at coordinate 2,164 of CAIGRB010037664.1, forward strand.
CGTTATGCTCCGAATTTTCAGCCTCAGATTGAGACCCATTTTATGTATAGTAAATGTTTGAATTGGAAAAATCATATTTATAAAATAATTCTAACCCACTGAGTTAATTTTCTATTGCACTTTGAATAATCTCAATCAGCTATTAGGAGAGGAAGTAATGACAAAAATAATGATAGCTGGTTAGAGACGAAACTAGGTGTACGCTCCCATGCTCGCGCCTCACCCAGGCCACTTGAGGCCAAATTCACCCTTCTAAGTGTGCACCTCACCCGTAACTAGGCGTATGCCTTGAAGATCACTAAAGGAAAAAAAATTCTATTTCTTTTTCTTAACTCGGTAAATTTTGGTATGATCTTTTAGCATCTTATACAACTTAATGAAGGTCTTGAATGGGGGGAACCATTATTTTTATCATTGAAGAGAGGCTAGCAAGCGATGACGAAGAATTTACAACAAGATTTGAAGAGATAAGGATCAAATTGTAGATTTCCATGCAAGAAAACATGTTTTTGAATTCTTCATCTATTTGCTTCGAGTGATGTCTTTTCATATTTTTTGTGTAATTTGAATATCATAATGCAAGGCTAAACTTCTTTTGTATTTTATGAATGATGAAACTGATTTATTGTCTTTTTTAATTCAAAGATCAAGTATATTAGTGAATCCTTATGTTCTTGATCACTTATGCATGCTTATTTTATTGTTTGAATTCTTGATCACTATTTAGACAATTAGTTGCTTATGGTAGTGTTGGGAGACTCATAATAGGATAGAACATTGCGTATTTGACACATGGACAATAAATGATAGGAATAACATTTATATTGTGTGCCATCTATAGTGATAATCATGTGATTGAGTGATTTATTTGCATATGAATTCGAACTAGGGATATGATTGATCGTGCTTATGACATGTTTAATATATCTTGGAAAAGAATATTTATTAATGGATTATCGATTTGCATGAACATTTGAATAACAATAACTTACTTAAGTCGTGAAATTGAAATAGAAATCAATATGTGGATTCTGAAATCCAATACATGCATCCCATTATTTGATAAAAATCAATTTTTTTACAGTGTATTCTTAGCTTAATTAGGATAATCACAAAAATCACATCTCTTTTGCGTCACCAACATCGAATTTGATAGAAACCGATAAACTATAGTTAACAATTATTCCTCGTGGAACTATAACTCAACTTATAAATTCTATTACTTGTTAATGATCACATACGTTTGTAGGTTCTATCCGAATAATTGTGAATGGTTAATGGCCCTGGCCATTGTGATTTAAGCATATTCGGGGGCAACATCCAGGAGGACTTATAAAGTTGTACTTGTTGTCCAAGAGCCAATTTTCTCCTCAAAATCATCTTTTCATGCCGATTCTTAGCATGTTCTTTGTAGATTTTTACCTTTTCCCATATGTCATTTCAAAATTCCATTTTATCGAGTTGCAAAAGATGTTTTGCACTTGCTACTTTCTTATTACAATTTAGCTCCCTTGCATTAGAATTTTCCTCTATAAGGAATAACAAGGATGCTCAAGAGTTGGCTTCAACTCAGGTTTCTCAAAACCTCATTTGATTTGACAGTATTGAGAGGTTTCAAAGGATCTTCTTTATACCCTCCACTTACAGATGTACGCACCTATAGAGTCAATTCTTTGACAAGTATCGACTTCTTTTAGGAATTTCATAGGTACCTATATGTTAAACATGACTTGTTTTTCATTAACCTGCAATGTCAACTAGCAATCAGAGTTCTACCAGTTGTTAAAAATGGACAACTAAGAATTAATGGGATCTCTTTGTCTTCCTCCATATCTAATACCACAACATCGGCCGGAAAAATGAAGTTGTCAACTTTAACCAACCCATCTTCAATGATCCCTCGTGGGTATGTGAGAGATACATTAGCAAGTTGCAAAGTAATGGTTGTCGATTCCACTTCTCCAAGACCTAACTTCTTGAATATAGAAAGAGGCATTAAGTTGATGCTAGCCCCTATATCATATGGGATGTGCTATTTGTACTGGGGGGTTGACAACCCCCCGATACAAATAGTCTTTTCCATATCACATAGTCCTTTGTCAATGATAAAATCGCTAATCCTTCAATTTCCGAGGAAGTTTCTTCTAGAGAATCATACTACATTCTTCTATTAGCTTCAGTGTCTCGTGCTCCTCTAACTTCTTCTTTGGCATCACTTCTTTCTAAAATTTGGCATAATTCGGCATTTGTCCTAGTGCTTCTACAAAAAGAATGTTTATATGGATTTTTTTTTTGAAAATTTTCAAGAATTTTGGAAACTGTGCATCAATTTTTTTCTTTAGAAATCTCTATGGGAATGGTGGTTTCAAATTAGACTTAAGAGTCTTCTTTGTTTACTCTGCTTTAATTTCCTTTTCTACAACAATATTTTCTTCCACTTAATTGGAATCAGGTGTAGGAATCGAAGCCTCTTTAGGCTTTTTCTCTTCAAGTTCTTTACCACTCCTCAATGTGATGGCTTTGTAGTGCTCTTTCAGATTAACCTCTGTATCACTTGAAAACTTCCATTTTGGTTGAGAATTTGTTGTTGTAGCTAGCTGACCAATCTGCACCTTAATAGATTTCATTGTAGCCCCCATATTGGTCATATGAGTCTTAATGTTATCCAATTATGACTCATATTTATTGAATCTTGCCTTTATTTCTGAAATAAAGGTCCCCAATATGTCTTCTAATGATGATTTCCCTTCAGAAGTTTGATTATTGAACCCAGTGAGAGGTTGCAGCACATTCATATTGTTACCATAAGAAAGGTTTTCATGATTTCGTAGCCCTAGATGGTAGTAGTTTAATGAGTTATTTTCTCTATGGTTGAAGTTCTAGCTATTAACATATTGAACTTGTTCATTCTCCATATCAATGTCCTAGTGTGGTGTAGAAGCAGCCATAGTCAAAGCTACCTTTTGTTGAGTTCCTTGTATAGTCAGTCCAACTATTTGGCTAGTAAGCGATGACATTTAAGCTACATGGCAGTAATGGGATCCATCTCATGAAGACCAACAACCCCCTTTTGCACTAGAATGCTCACTTGGCCATCGATAACTATTGGTGGCTATTTCATTTAGCAAGAAATAAGCAACATCCGTGGTCTTAGATATTAGGGTACCACCTGCAGTAGCATCAACTATCGTCCATGTCTGACCATTCAACCCATCGTAAAAGATCACAATCTGCATCCAATTATGATAACCATGCTAAGGTACATTCTAAGTAAGTCCTTGAACCCCTCCCAAGCCTCATAGAATGGGTCGAAGTTAGATTGTCTAAATTGCCCAATCTTACTCTGCAATTGGCTAACTTGGAAGGTTAGAAGAATTTGATAAAGAATTTGTGAGCCATCCCTCCCAAGTGGTGATAGAGCCAGACTTCAATGACTGAAACCATTCATTTTCTTTATCCCTCATGGATGAGGAAAATAAATGGAGTCTAATTGCATCTTCAGTAATGCCATTCATCTTTACGGTATCACAAGTCTCCAAAAATGTTAGCCAGATGGGCATTAGGATCTTCTAACAGAGACCCTCTAAACTAATCTACTACACCATGCTAATCAATCCAGGCTTTAGTTCAAAGTTGTTTGTAGCAATACTTTGGCGCACAATAGTAGAATAGTTGTCACTGACAAATGGTCAGAAATAGTATCGAATAGCTCGATGTTGATTGTTTTTGTTTCCTGCTATTGTTTCGAGTTCGTTTCTTCTTATGGCCCTTAATCTCCGAAATGTTCTTTCGATTTCAGGATAAACAAGGTAGTAAATTAAGAATTCTCGCTCTTTGCGTAAACAGCTGAAACAAAAATAAGCAAACTACTATAGAATAAAGGAATCTAAATGAAAAACCAAGGCTTATTAGTAATAATATTACTAAAAATAAAATAAATCAATCCCCGACAACGGTGCCAAAACCTTGTTACGTGTAAACTATATCGCAATCGAATGGTGTTAAGTTTTATAGTATAATAGTGAAATAGGATGTCGAACCCACATGGAATGATAATCAAATTCTTACTAAGTACTATGATCAAATAGCCTTCATTTTATCTAGAGAATCAAATTTATAATATCAATATTTTTAACTAAATCTAATTTGAAAGTTGACTAAATCAACGATTGAAAACAAGTTTTAAGGATTAAGCAATATGAGATGAGCCTAGGGTTTTGATTTCATCTAACTATCAATTATGTTTCTTAATTATCTAATTATCCTCAATTGATTTTTTCAAGTTTATAAACAAGAACTCTAATATAATTCTACTCCCACTCTCAAATACCGAGGTAAAATTATTATTAGAATTCAATTCCAATATCCCTATTCCGAATAAAAGAATCTAAGAATTATCAAGTTTTATGGTTCTTTTGTGTAAATCCTTCAAAAAAATTATATTTTCTCTCGGAACCTATAATATCCTAGGTTGAGTTATTCTAAAATCCCATCTAAAGTTCCCTCTCTCAAGTGCCAAAACTTGAACAATCAAATCATTCTATGGTTCTTTTCATGGAAATGCTTCAAATGAATTATACTTTCTCTCGAAACCTATAATATCCTAGGTTGTGTTATTCTAAGATCACATCTAAGGTTCCCTTTCTCGATTTCCAAAATTTAAACAATCAAATCAATTAACTAATGGCCAGTTAATTCAAAATAAATAACACAAATAAACTTTAAAAGAAAATCGTAAAGAAATAATCTTTGAAACTCAAAACATAATCTCAAGTTTAGATTACATCAAACCCTAGATGAGAAAGATACTTCATGATTGTAGAATAAGAAAATCTAGAATTTATGATTAATAACATAGAAAAGAAAAAGCAAAAATTGTTTTGGAGCTTAAATCAATCTTTTTCTCGTCATTGTGTTCGCTCTCTTGCTTGATCTGTTGCTTTTGCTTCGTCAAAGTCTCATTGAAATGTGTCCTCAAGAGTTGTATTTATGCTTTCTTGAAGTCCTAGATGAGTTAGGGTTGAATTAGGCTATTAAACAGAATTTTAAAAAAAATAGAAACACTAGCTGAAACAACGTGTAGCACCTAGGCACCGTGAAAGATTTTTGGCTGGTGCCAAGGCGCTCCATGTATGGCGTCTGGGTGCCAACAATCTAAAATTTTTCGGAGCAATATAGTGTCTGTGTGCTCCATTTTTGGTGAAAATATACTTTGGCCTTTGAATGTGGTGCTTGGGTGCCCCAGCTATAATGTTTTCTTCATTTTTCTTCAACTTTACCTCTTTCTTTGCATGGTTTCTATTCCTCTTTTCCTTAGTTCATATCAACACTACTCTTTGGTTGTTTCAAAAATCATTTTCCATGAAATCACCTATCCTATTACACAACATAAAAACACGCTTCAAAACTTTCTAAAACTCTTAAGAACGAACAATTTATCAAGTTTAAATAGTACTAAATTTATGAGTTAAAGTTTGGCACCTATAGTATGAAGGGGAGAACTTGTGTTAAGAAGAATATTCTGACTATTCTTTTATGTAATTGTTGCAAGCCTATGTGAAGGATGTTTTAAGAGACGACTCGTTTTATATTCATACACCTAACCAGATGATAATGTCCATGTGCATTATCTGTCAAAGCTCTAACACTTGTACAAATTCAGAAAAATAAAACAACTACATAGAAATTTTGTTTTTATACATGATGAATGAAGCGGTCACAAGAAGTGAAATGTGTACAAGGCTAAAAGGAAAAAGAAAGAGAACAACCTAAAAGTCTATGAAGTGGCATCATCCTACTTAGGCTGTACCTGACCATCCTCTAGTTCTTCAACATAATCCTCAACAGCATTATCCACAAGGGTGGATAACTTTACTGGAAGAAATTCCTCCCTTATTGCATCCAAATTCACTTGGGATATAGATCGTTCATTCTTTTGATGACCTCATCGTATGCGACCTTCCTCTAGTACAAATTGAGGCTGTCATACTTAGTCGTTTCATGAAAATGCTTCAAATACTTATGTATGGTTGCCTCCCTTGCTCCACTTAACGGTTGCCTCAAATTGGCAACCTCAACAGTCAACTCACTGACTTGGGACTTCAACTCCCCATTTTTCTTATTCACAACCTATAAGGCCGACGAAACTATCCTCTGGAAGTTTTCAAAAGTTTCAACTTATTTCGTCAAAGCATTAACTTAGGCTTTGCAAAGGTAGACCTCCTTCTTCAATTCTTCATTTTCATTTGAAAAGACCTCCACCCTGGACTCCACCTTAGCTTGTTTCACCTTAAAGGCTTGAATGGCTTCATCGACAGTGGATGCCTCAGCCTTTAACTTCTTCAACTCAGTCTCTACATCAGCTACCTTTTGCAAAACTTCTTTATTAAGTCTCTACAGTCTCTTCATGTCCATCTGGGCATTGAGAAGAAGCCTTATGAGCGAGCCTACATGACAAGGTTAGCTTCAATCATTTCCACCGAGCCACAAGTTTCGACGTACGAAGAGTATTTGTCAGTCCAATTCTTATGATAAACTCTCATAGCCACCTAGACCTCGGCGTGAAAGCATCTCCATAAAGGCTGGAGCAATTTCATCCAACTTCCCTCCCAAAAGATTCTTAGCTTTTCCCTTAGAAGGGCCCTCTTTGCTAGCCTCTCTCACCATTTTCCTCTTTATGAAGCTACTCCCTTCATCGCCTTGGTCTTCAACATCAATGATTTTTATCATAGATATGGGGTTTGCCGTGATGAGCTTCTATCATGGTTTCTTTATAAACTCATCAATAGTAGTCGGCGCTTAGGAGGAGGAGGAGGAGGTTTGGTGTTCTTCGTTATTGTCAACTTCCTCTTTTGATGCTTCTCTCCCTGAGGCTCCACATTTTACTTGCCTTTCTTCTTTAGGGGAGGCGAAGGGTTCAGTTTGTATAAGCGAGACAACTCGTCTCTCTGATGTTTATATGCTGAAGTGCAAGAACTCAAGGATTTCTTCTTTTTTGCCTCGTCAAGACGCCCATAAAGAATATGTCTGACTTAACATACTCTTTCTTCTCATGTTGCTCTCCAAAGTGAATGTTGCATTTAAGAGCTCATTCAAAAAATAAGGCCAAGACACATGAATGTTGAGGCTACTTACCCTTGGTGGCCATCAATAAATGGGTAACGAAAACGGTTCATTTGCCACTACATTCTTGAAATGCCTCTTCTTAACGGGCAACTCGTAAATAGCTTCGACAATAGCCCACTTAGACAGCTCAAGCTCGAAACGTCTGACTACAGCTGCACAAAAGACAAGTCAATAATGTAGCTCATCAAATTATAGTAATAAACATAGACTCTTAGCAAACAAAAATTCACTATACTCATGGAACTGAGTCGGCACTGTTATTTCAGGGACCACATCACCCTCTACCGTCTGCCAACAACCCCTCACCCAGAACTAGGATGACTTCCATTTTCTTTATTGAGGTCGGAGTGCCCAAAATGAAAGACGAATACGGACCCCAATGGTTCATACAATATCACCTTTTAAAATCCTCCTCCCACTAGAGGTTCGGGGCTGGAAGAGGCTCTGAAAAATGTGGGGAGGCATATCCTCGCCAAAAGTGAGCTCTTTTCATAGAAGAAAGATTTAATATGCTTGAAACATATAATCCAAGTGATATTATCATGAGGGGGATAAATACACATTGCACTGTTTTTTCCTTGATCAAAGTTTTGTCCAATTGGGTTTTCTTGGCAAGATTTTAAACGAGACAACTTTTGTAGCGTACTTAAAAGAAGAAATATACTCTTTTTCCTTTATTAGGATTTTTTCCAGAGTTTTTTTCTAATAAGGTTTTAATGATGCATATTCTTTGTGTAATAAATGTTCATAACATTCAAAATGTTTATCCTCAAAATAATACTCTTATATCTATGAAACTCCCGAATAGATCAATAAGAACTATTTTTTGTATCATGGTGTTACTATAGTTATCAAAGGTTGATAAACATCTTTTGTGAAGACGTTGAAGTACAAGACATGGATGTCTTGGTACAAGATTTTTTATTTATTGAAATCAGGAAGAACAACTATACTCTTCTACTTCAATCAAGTTTTGTCCCACAAGATTTTATTGACAGGGTTTTAACGAGACGATATTTTGTAATGTGTCATTTAAGAGGGAATGTTGTAAATAATGTAATATTAGTAAATACCAATTATACCCCTTCAACCTTAGTTTTTATTACCATTGTATCCCTAATTATTCCCTATAAATATATAGATTTGGTTCTCAATATAATACACACAAGTTTATTAACTTCTCCAGTTTTTTCTCTTTTCTCTATTGTTTATAACAAAATCAATAAAATAGTAAAAAAGTTCACCACAAATTTAAGTTTCCAAATTTATTCTTCTTGAAATGCATAAGAAAAACATTATAATAAATCTATATTTCTCTAAACAGCCAATAGAAATCAACAAGCAAATAATTTTTTGTAGTATAAATTAACTAATAAATCATATATCTCAGGTAAAATAAATATTTTTAAAACAATTTGGCGAACAGTTCGATTTTATTTTAAGCAATTTTTAACTATAGAAACATAAATAGACAGTTTTTAAATGAATTAGTTCAGCTTTGAACCGAAATGTTGATGAGTTTACGTAAATCCAAACCATTGATTTCAAAATCATGGTTTGGATTCAGTTTAGTGAGTTTACAATTTTTTGTTCACCTGAAATTTAAAACAATAAAATAATACAAAGTTCAACCTTAAATCGAACCTTTCATATTTGTTCTTTGCGAAATAAAAAGGAAAATATCATCATAAATCATTGTTCAGCCTAAAATAGCCAATATAAGCTGAGAAGCTATTAAGTTTGCTGAAGCATAAAGTGAAGTATTGAACTTATAGATCTCATATCTTGCATGCAATTTTTTTCTTAAATTAGATGAATGATTTGGTTTTGTTTCAAATAATTTTTTTTATCGAAACCTAAATCGAATCATTTTTAAATTTGGTTCGATTTAAAATCGAACGTAAACGAGATCATTTGGACCGATACCAATGATTTTACAATGTGATGATTTTTTTGTTCACCTAAACTTGTGTGTTCAATAACATTCAAGATTAGTAATTACTTGAATCAAATTAGAAGACTATATCTCCTCCACATGAAACTTTTAAAGAGAAAGTAATTTTTGTACAACACATTTAAGTTTGTAATAATGTTTATGTTTTGAAAAGTATATCATTTTCTCTTCAAAAGTGTTATTGATCGTTAAAATTTCGTAAGTGTGTTTTATCGTAATCAAATAATAAAGTGTTGATAAGAATGTAAAATGCTATATTTTTCATCATTTTATCCTATGCTTTTATGATTAATTAATGCTCAAATGTACTCAATATTCTTGTATTTTGATTTAGGTTGCAATTGGATGAATATGGTGGAATTTAAAAGAAACAAGCGAAAAAGTACTTAAGTGGAAGAAATTCAAAGTTTAGAGACCAAGATGTAAATTGTAGAAGCCCGAAAAATAAAATGAAATTAGGCTCTTATGTTATGTGATAATCTAGCACCACAAGCCTAGTGTTAGCCCCTTAAAGGCTGACATGTGCAGTGGCATGGGCATGCCTTGCCCTCATGCTGGATCTGCACACTTTGGTTCTCGGGAGCAAGGCAACTGTGGAGTTCAGCTGCAGTCCAGTGAGCTAAGTCTACAAATTCGGATGTCATCACTCGGAAGTTATGAATGGGCACTTGTGTGACATATG
>CAIGRB010037694.1:0-40062 GCA_903798255.1 Fraxinus quadrangulata
CCCATTTTCCTATGTTTTTTTTTGTCCGGAAAGCCCAGATGTTATCTGGGTAGTTTGCATTTAATATGGCATAAAATATAATAATATTCTTTTAAATTAAATTATAGTATAATATATGTTAAAATATAAATTACTTAATTAAAAATTAATTGTTTTTATAAATGTCCACTCTTTAAAATAAAAATAAAAATTTGTTGATCATTACAAAATTAAAATAATAAAAACAATATAATTAGCTGCAACCCTCACATGGGGATCATCATTGACTGAATACGTGGAAGTACTTCAATGTTAGAGATTAGGAATTGAAGCCAAGAAAGTATTGTTTTTACTTTTGTATTTTGACTTGAATAATCATGTGGTATGACTTATGAGAATTGAACTATATATATAATAAAACAAGAACAAACAATGTTTAGAAGGTAATACTTTATTAATTGAAGTTTCTGAGTAGATATTAGGCTATTTAATTATGGCGGCTTGAAGGGGTTATGTTGATTTCAATTATATGCACTAATTTGTTTAGTTGCAACTTCTCCATTTTGTCCCCCTTCTTTACGGTGTATTCGCTCGAGGATGTTTAGTCGTTACTTTATGTTCGCTTAAATTGCAATGTGGGTAATTCAATGTTGATATAAAAATGTGTTGACCTCGATTTATGTAAGGATGACGTGGTTAACATATATCAGCTCTACTTATATCCGCGAAGTCCTACTCATGCACGCTTGGATAAACTGTTAGTTGCACATGGCCTTCTCCGGTAGTGGGGAAGGTGGCCGCGAACACTCCAATAATCAAGTCATTCACGAGAAATAGTAAATGGGTGTGGGACGTGAGCCACAAAAGTGTTCGTGCACCAAGAATTTATTGAGAACCTAAAAACGAGATAGCAAAGTTATAGCTTGAGTGTATAAAATTGCATTACTTTCAAATGACACCAATTGTGCGAGTTATATAGAAAGAAAATAAATTCTAGACAATTCAATTCCTTTGAACTTATTTATATGTAAATTATTAATTAAATATTTTTGATTAATTTAATTTTTAATTTAGAAAACATTATACTTGCCAATTTTTTATTGGTAAGTAGATGAGAGAAAGAAAGAAAGCTTGAAAAAAAAAACCACCTCCCCTTAAAGAAAATATTTTCCTTGTTTCCAAGAAAAATATAGTCACGGGACCAAAAGTAGAAAAATATTTTTTGTGAAAAAAATTGTCAATCAAACAACACAAGAGTCGAAAATTAGCTGGAAAAAAATATATTTTTATGAAAAAAAATTGGCAATTAAACGCATTTTAAGTGAAAATTTTTATAGTAGAAGAGAAAGAATTGTTATCAATGGATCAAGAGACACATGGTATCATCTTGATGGTCAAAGGTGACTTTTCCTAAATGTCAATTAGTAAATGTCAATCATAGGCTAATTGACATTTAAGATTCTCTAAATAGTGGTCACCTTAGAGTTTAGGTCCAACTTTTAAAAAGTAGACTGACAATTTGACTTTTTAAGTGCTTGTTTTAGAAATGTCATATTTATCAATCATGAAAATATATTGTACAAAAGATCTATCGGAAGAGATGAGATGGGGGATGCTTCCAATAAACAAAGTGGCTAATTGCCTCGGAATTCCTCCCAGCACCATGCGTAACACCTTATCTAGATCATGGAGGGTCGGCCTCTTATGGCACCTCGATAGAAGTGATGCATCATCTCGGCTACCTTATATATGACCTTACCTCAACCGATAGGACGATGATGTAAAGTATGAGCTTGGTTTGACTTGCTAGTTGACTGCCATGTGACGGTGATATGGAGCCTCATTAGGAGAGGTGTAACAAGATGCATCTAAGTTATTCATCTTCAATTTAATGCCATCAAATCGTTCAAATTGATTTGCTTATCGAGCTTTAGTTACTCATTTTTAATTTGGTGCAATCAACTCACTCAATATATATTTACTCGCATATTTGGTCACTTAGTCCACTATTATAAACAATTAACGTAATATGTTGATCTCGACATAAAAAATTATAAATAGTTGGCTTGTAAAAACATTCTTTTAATTTATATGATTTTTTTTTCAGGAAAATAATAATAATAATATAAGATGGGTGCCTTAATTGCACCAAAAATTATCAGATTTGGACAATTCATAGAATTATCAGATTTGCAACTAATTCGAAGTTGGGTGCCTTGATTGTACCGAAAAGAAGACAAATACCTAGATCTCTAAGCAAATTGAAATTGAGTTATGTGATTGCATCAAATTGAAGATGAATTACCTAGATACCCCTCCACTTAAAACTGGATGACCCGTAATGCATATAACCCCTTCACGTTTCTATTTTGTCGATTTAGTTCAATGTTTACTTTTGCTCTATAGTTTGTTTTATTTTTATGGCTGCATAATTCTATGTACAAGTATATGAAAAAACATGCATATTTTTACAGAATTTGTGGGATGATACTTGAAATTGTGAGACATAATTTACACCCACAGTAAAAAGATGTTTGAATAAAGATAAAATGTTGTTCGAGGAAAGACGAGATCATATTTACTTTTTTTATCAAATGAAAGACGCATTCACGATTTTCATATTTAACTCAATCTCAACTTGCTCTAATATTATGAAAGTAATCCATTCAAAACGCAAGCCAAAATGTTTACTTTTGCTCTATAGTTTGTTTTAACCAAGCTTGCATTTCAAAACACGGGCCAAAATGGCTCGTGACACGGGCCATGCCCTAAAATGAGGCTCAACTCGAGCCTCGGCTCAGTTCCCTTGAGCCACGAGTCGAGCCGGCTTGAACTTTTTTTCGGATGAGTCATGAGCCGTTCGAGCCGATGAGTTAAATTGACACACCTAATTTACAAACGAAATTAATTGAAAAATCTAAAATAATATTAGGTTAGAAATCACCAGCAGGGGGTATCCAACCAATAACAACAAAAATAGAGGTTCACTAGCATGGATTTTGCTTTATTTGATTCTCTCTCTCAACCATTAATTAGTATATTTATATTTTAATTTAGAATATTTTTGCACCGATATTAAAATGGAAGGTACACAATTAAGACAGCATGACAACCATGGCCGGTAGTTATGACCTGTGACTCGGACGGTATGACTCACCCCACCAACACAAAGAAATAGCAAATCACCAAATATTCAATTCAATGCATATCACCAAACTACACTTCCTCGTGCATATTTATGGTAAAACGTCTTATCTTATTCTTCCCAATTTCTACCTCTCTCGTATTCAATCAAATTAATAATTCAAATTTGAGTCGGTTCGACTGATTTATTGCATGTTTGTTTATGCTTCTTCTTGAGAAGAAATACCAATTTATCGACGTAAAAAAGACAAAAAGGCAAAAAAAAAAATCACATATTATTTTTAACGAGTAATGCTATTCGTAATCGCTCATTACGACAGTCGTCCTACGTAACATATATATGACAAGTTAATATTATAGTTTATTATTGACTATACATCGAACAACTATCCATCATGTATATACTACGTAGGACGACTGTTATAAATTGCGGTAATGAATATTATAAATCTTAACATAACATAAGAATAATGTAAAATTTACCAAAAATGTGAAGTGAGATATGGGACCCTCCACATGGACATGGAGTGGCCGTGGTTGGTTGGCCGACGTGGACCACGGAACACGCGAGTAGTTAATAATGGGTATTTAGCGTATTTTAGCAAAAAAATAAAACACAAAACCCCAACTCATCATCTTTTGTCCTCTTCTCTCTCTAACCTCCGACGCCTTTTTTAGCTCTCACTAATATTATTTAATATTTATTATTATGAGTAAGCATCCAGTACATCATGCCTGGATTGCCTACACAATAAATAGCCAATCAAAACATAAATATTATTATTGTTTTGAAAAAATAAAATAATCTCCTTTACTCTCGTGTTAGACAAACATGTTTAACGGTCCTTACACGAATGTATCATTTTCTTTAAATAAAAGAAAAAAATAATAATAATAATTGCAATCACAATCTCAAATTTTTAAAAACAGTACAAACGAGTCCCAAATAAATTATTAGAAGTGTAATTAATATATAATGTCCATACCTTTTCTTACCATTGTGAAAAAGTCCATACCTTTCCTTTTTTTTTTTTTGGCATTTTCATCCCTAATTACACTTTTGATTGCGTAAACTATAATTTCTATCTATTTTCATCCAATTTTTCAATAAAAAGCTATGAAATAATAAAAAAATGAGTCATAATAAATTATTTAAAAAATTAAAAACTAATTTAAAAAGAAAAAAAAGTAAATGAGTCACAAATAAATTATTTAAAATTAGAAATTATTTTTTTTTTAAAAAAAAGTGCAAACGAGTTCAGAATAAATTATTAAAAAATTAGAAGTTAAAATAATTAAATTTCTTTTTTTTTTCTTTTCTAATTACATAAGAGGGTATATTCGTCATTTCACAACTTTTATTAAGAAGTTGGATGAAAATTGATATTTTACTACTAAACGTGTTAGTTTAGTGTAATTAATGATGAAAATGGCAAAAAAATAAAAATAAATAAAGGTATTGACTTTTTCACAATAATAAGGTATGAACATTATGTTCTAATTATCCTTTTAATAATTTATTTGGGATTCATTTGTACTTTTTGAAAAAAATTTGGAACTATAGTTACAATTAATTAATTAATTTTTTATTATTATTATTTAAATAGAAGAGCGTATTGGTATTTCACAGTTTTTAATTGAGAAAATTGATGAAAATGACCTTTTTACATAATGAAATGTTGAAATAAGGGTGAAAATGTCAAAAAAAAAATGCATGGATGTTTTCTATAGTAATAATAAAATGTAGAGACATTACGTGTTAATTGCCCTACAATATTAGCAGGCGGTTCTATTATAAGGCTCCTATACCTGCCCGCAACTGATAAAACTCATAATTGCGCATTTGTACTCCGATAAATAAAAAAATTGAAAATGGAAGAAGAAAAGTATTCATCAAAAAAAGACATACCCTAAAAAACTTGCAGAGATAGAAGGAGAAGAGAGTGGATTAAAGATTCGTTCATCCGTCTCTCTCTCTTCCTTTTTCTATCTGTTTTCTTCTACCTTAATCTCTCTTCCTTCTTTGCTTTCCCTGAGCAAAGAAGAGAAGGGAGAACTTTAATTTTGGGTGTGCATTTCTTCGCACACGCAATAGAGAGAGACAATAATTGTATTTATTTGTTGGTTTTGAAGCGGTTGTTGTTGGTGGGTTATTCAGGATAAAGAAGGCAAGAAAAGGAACAAGGGAAAAATGTTGGTTGCACACAGTTTTGATTTATGGCAAAAGGATACCTTCTTTTCTGCGGCTGAGGAGGTCCAACAATCTGCCGATATGTAAGTGTGTGAGAAATTATAATTATTTTACCCATTTCTATTTTTTTGTCTTTTCTTTTTCTTGTATTCTGATCTATGTTTGATTGATTTTATTTGTTTGTGCCTTGTGTTGGATAAATATTAAATCTTTTTTTGGTTATATAAGGAATTTGCGTTTAATTTCCTTTTCTTTATATTTATGTGGTTTTCGTTTTGTCTTTGAAAATTAAGTGGGTTTAAGAGGGTTCAATGATTTGATGAAACCTTTTGTTTGTGAATTTCTCCCTGTTCTGTTCTTTTTCTTTTGCTTTTATGTGGGTATGGTTAATTGTGTGTTTTCTATTGTATCCATTGGTTTTTTCTGCAAATTGTATTTGCTTAATAATTGAGTAGTTTTCTTTCATTCGAGTAATATTTTTTTTTTCTAACTTGGACATGCGAGGAGACGGGAAGAAATCATAGAAAGTACATATCTTCATAGCTTCATAGAAATTTCCATGGTTCTTGGCAACACCTAATGTTGATTCACCAATGAAATTAAATCCTAAATAGCCACTTTCAGTGATATATTGTCTTGACATTTTTGCTTTGGCAGAATGGAATCTGCTTACAGAACATGGCTCAGAGCAAGGAAAGAAGGGGAGGCAGCTCAAAATTTAGATGAACGTAGTAGAGAACTTCAAATGGTTTTAGGCACTGCAAAATGGCAGGTTGATTACCTCTTTCATGTAACTGAGTTTTGTACTTCATTTTATCATTTCTGGTATCAATAATTCATTGGATATAGAAATAATGGACACTAAGCGAGTCGATTCTTGGTTTTGGCTTCAATCCTTCTACAAGTTTTTCTCTACTATGGGAAGATTGATGCTAGTTTCTGCCTTTTTTCAACATAAACCATCTAGTTCCATTATGAGTATATTGTCGCTGTTGGTTATTTAGTTCTTGAAGTTTGTTCTGAATCATATTTCTTTCTTCTCTTCTCTTTTTCTTTTTCTTTTTCCTCACAATAGTTGGAAGAGTTTGAAAGGGCTGTTAGACTGAGCTACAGAAATCATGCTGACGATGTTACAAAGACCAGACACAGGCAATTTGTTTCTGTTATAGAAGATCAAATTTCCCGTGTCGAAGCAGCATTAAAAGAATCATATACTGTGGATAGAAACCAACCTTTTAGCTGGGTAAACTTGGATGAAGAAGAACGTGATGACTTAGCTTTGTTTCTTTCTGGAACTCCTTATAACCCAAGTACGAAGCTTGCAGAACCAGCAACTAGTCCTTTTAAAGAGAAAACCCATACAAGAAAAGACGTTAGACTCGACTCTGAAGTTGGTTCCAAGGTACAAATTCCAATTAAGACAAAGGATTTTGAAGAAATTTTCGTAAGTAATGTGGAAGCCAACTGCTTCACAGAGCCAGAAGAGGAAGAAATTCCCGAGGCAAGGGATGAACCTAGTTCTCGAAGAGCACGGAATTTACCAGGAGTGAGTGCTTTGGAGATTGTAATTGATAATGACTACGAACAGAGGAATGCATTGGTTGAAGCAACACCCAAAGAGAAGGGGTCCAAACCTTATTTTTGGAGATCAAGGTGTGAAGACCATCCTCAAGCAAAGGGAGGAGTGTTAACTTACACCCATCTGAAGATGATCAACTGCATAAATCAGGTTAATACTATGATAACTCTATGATTGTTCTTTTTTCCCCTATCAAACTTACCTAACTATAGGAGTTCATATGAAAAATTTAGAGACTTGTGTTGGTAGTATATAAATCTCTTACCAATTACTATTATTTATTTATTTTCATTTTTAGACTTGCAGTAAATCTGAACGAGTTTATTCTCTTTTCTCATGTTTTTGGTCTCTGTATACTTCAAACTCTGAATGTTTCTATGTAAAGGTCTCTTTACTTTTTGACTTTTATTTGTAAGGTGGATAGTCCTCCTAGAGCACATGGTCTTGTGCCTCCTTTGGCTCACTTTCATTAAATTCTTTATATATAAGTAGATTTTTTTAGTTGGTTTTGCTTATATAACATCTGGTGCATTTCCACATGGTTTTCAGCTGTTCAAACGAACTCCGAGAAGTCAGAGGCAACAACAAATTTCACCACCATTGCCTGTCAATTCCATTCGATTCATACTTGCTTTAATGCTAACCATTTTCTTAGTTGGTAAGCTTTTTTCTCAAATTAATATTTACCGAAAATTATTGTTGGCCGTTGGGAAGAGCAAATATATTATGATTAGTTACTCATCAGGCTTAAGAAAAAAGGGTTTTCTTGATTCTGAAGAACAGATTTTAATTATACAAGTTAATAACTTGGGTTTGCGATAATGTGTAAAGTACACATGCTTTCGACAAGTAGTTTAAGTCATAAAAAATATATGAATTTGTCCTACTATTACTAGTATTATAAAGTGGCTTTTTTATTGTCGAAATAAACTCAATCGGATTTATATTTTTTTATTAATTATTTCTTGATTTGTTTCGTTTTTGTAAATGGATTTATTCATAATTATTTTTGTTGATTCAAAAAGTAATATTTTCTTCATTCTGGGTATTTAAATGATAGATAAAAATATATTTGTATATATTCTTTCGATGAAATTTTTTTAGTAAAAGGGGTGATTTACATATTAATCGAGCGTTTCTTCTTTTCAATATTTGCCATTTTTCTAATCTTTTAGCATTATAACTTGTTTTATTAAGACTAATATTTATTCTTGGAGCTACTTTTTTCTCTCTCTTTTGTTATTCTTTCTATTTGGGTTCTAATTATATTTGTTCTATCAGCCTGATCCTTCGTTTTTTGTGTCAATGAAGAATTTGTCCAACATTGAAATGCAGTTTGACTAAATGATTCGTGAATCATCTGATTGCTGATTTTGGGATCCGTTTCTTTCTTTTCTTTCTTTCTGTTTTTAAATTTCACTCATTTCATATACTTCCACTTCTCTCGATCCACTTAATACTTAAAATTGAACAGTACGGAAATGCATTTTGAAAATGACACTTTGATAGCCCCGTGTGCGACCTGTATAACAAGTTAAAGATTTTTTTTTTTTTTTTGCAGTACCTTTCCTGTTCTATTCAGCTTAAGCTCGAGTTAGATTCTGCTGTTAGTGAACCAGAGAAAAGGTATATATACCATTTTCAACCTTGTTTAGTTTGTATTTTGGGGCTTGAAAACCTTCGGCGATTCAGTTCAATTCTGTTCCAACAAGTATTTGCACGATATGCTCCAATCTTGTTTCAATATAGGAAGAAATTCAGCTCGTATACTATGTGAAAACAAAAAACAGTTCCTATCCTGTGGCCAATAAATCTCTCTTCTTTTCTTGGTATCTTCTTCTTCCAGTTTATGTATTCAGAAAGATGATGTCCAACTATTACACATTTCAGAATCATATTGTTGTTTACTTACTACTTTTCATGGCTGGTTCATACTCCTAATTATATGATAACTGAAAATAATTTTGGACATTTGCAGGATGTGGTTTCGTGTTGATGATGGAGAAATCTTCTGAGGCGGGGTCATGTTTTTGGATATTTCTTTATATGAAGTGACTTCACAGTAAGCTCGAGTATAATACCTATCGCATTTGACAGCTTGCCATTTTGATTCTTCAAACAAAATGTATATGCATTCGGTTAGATGGAATGCAAGCTTCCAGACACAAACATAGCATAGAATATACCAATCAATGTAAGAAAGAACCTCAGACGTGTCATGATGTCTGGAGTTATGGATTGCAATATCTTACACTGTCTTCTGGTATTTTGTGTATTTAATGAATGGTTTCCTCATAGATCTGTGCTCAGGTTTTGCTAATTTACTGCTCCCTTTGTGGTTATTCCTTGTGTTCTTACAATTCATCCTTTGAGACACAAGAACAAAACATTATAGCATGCCCATGTATAGAGGTTTTATTCTGATGTGTTTATCACCACTGAAGAAATGAGAACTATTGCACCAAAAGTAAAAGTAAAATATTATATTCATTCAACAAATAATAATATTACAGTAATCTAAACTTAATAGATAAGAAAATAAAAGTACTACGGTCATCCAAAATTCGAACTCTTAAAACAAATAATAAGGTAGCACACTACAATCTCCAATTGTCGCATAAGCTTTATGCAGCATTCGTTCAACACAGAAATATTTAGAGAAAAATATTAATGTTATGATGATAAAGAATTATTCACATTGCAATACATTATACATCTACTTGAAAAATTAGAAAACACGTGAATCACTTTCATTTACTTCATTAGATTTCACTGATTTCAAAAGTTCTATAAAAAAAATGATTGAACTAACAATAAGCTAGATATATTTACACCAAATTTTTTAATAATTAAACTACATTTTAATTGCATGAAAGGTTCATTATCTTTATACATTATCACATTTTTATCTTAAACATTTTTTCATTGCATCCTCATCACAAATTAACATAAATTGTTTCTGATTATGATTTCTTTCCAAATCTTTCTTTAAGATAAAATTAAAAGATTCATTTGTCCATTTTATTTTTAAATAAGGAAAATAAATAATAATGAAAAAATGCGATTAAATATTTGAACCCCATTTTAAAGTACATAAATAATATTTTTTGGACAAAAATTATTATTAAAAACAAAATTCCCTGATTAGTGAAATGTCAAAAGATGAGAATGTGATAAAAATAAAGTTAAGAATATAAGTGTGATAATGAATAAAATTAGTGATTTTGAATACAATTAAAATGTGGTGTATTTATAAAAAAAACGTGGTGTGAATATAACCACTCAACAATAATTAGATAACACAATATTTCACATAATAGCTAATGAGCTATTTTACCTCATTCAATTTGATATACTCATTCACATCTTCCATATAGAATCTCTCCGTGCTTGGAGATATTTAAGCCAATTTTGAGTGCATATCAAAACCTCTACCATCATAGGAATTAAAGAACTATAAAGGAATCAAGAATTCGTCCTCGAGTATTGAAAACACTGTTTCAAGCCATTACAGGTACTTGAATTGCCATAACATCTCTTGCAAGTTTGGACAAAGTGCTATAGTTAGTTTCATTAAACCCCTCTACCAATTAACAACATCAAAATCACTATTTTCTATATCTTCACAAAGTGTCATGCAAGTATCTATCGACATCATTCATTTTTTAGCTCAAATCTTTTGCTGCTTATTTTCTCTTAAATCTAGAAATATGAGTAAGACACGTACTTGAAGTAGGGCGTTCTTTTATAGAAGAAAATCCACATCACTATATATTTGATTGATTTCAGAACTCGCTTCATATCTCACATATCAATTGTAAATAGTCATCATATAATTTCTCAAAATCTGTCATATTATAAGCAACTTCCATATCCTCGTTAATATTACCAAAACAATAATGAGGATTCTCCAATTTGTATCTTGGATCAAGCACAAAAACAATCAACAATAATTGGTTAACATTTTCCATTTCCCCCAAGACTAATCAATCTTTTTCTTCATGTTAATAGCCATTTGACCTAAAAGATAATCACCACTTCAACTTCATTGTCTCAATTCGGTTACAAGTAAACATACTTCATGAAAATAAACAGCTCACATGTGATGAAGTACTAAATTTCAAAGTTACTTCATAAAAGCCTTTAAAGAACTCGACAGAAACGCACAAGTATGTTTTTTCAATCAAAAGTTCTAGAATCATCTTGCATAATCATCCTCTAACCTTTCAAAAGCTTTTTGGAATTTGAAAACGACTTCCAACATCAAATAGATGTAATTCCACCTAGTTGGTATATCCAAAAACACAAGCGATTCACGTTCAATTTTTCGTTACTCGCACGTTCCTTTAACTTTTATTCTCTTGTAGGAGAAGATTTAACAAATTTCACTACATTGCAAATGCTAACAATCAAATCATGTTCTTCTTTCAAGCCCTCAAATACAATCAAATTAACAACACGCGTACAACACCTCAAGTGCAAATATTTTCCATCCAAAACACACGTACTACTCCAACCAATCATCTTCCTCTTAAGATAACAAATAGCCATTTCATTTTCAGTTGCATGGTCAACTGTGATTGTAAACAATCACTCAATATCCCATTCGGGCAAACAAGTCTCAATAACTTTACCAATAGTTTCACCATTGTGATAAGCAATCACACAAAAACTAAAAATAGGTTTATGAAGCTTACAATCATTATCAACATAGTATGTTGTGAGAAATATTTTATTAACATTCTTAATGGAACTCCAAGTATCACTAGTAAGAGAAATTCTTTGACTTCAATTAATAAATATCTCTAACAACAATACTGCGAGATGGATGATCAATTTAGGACATGCTACACTACAAAATTGTCTAACCCATGACCTTCGACAGAGCTAAAATGTAGTTCATCCAATATTGTTATCTTAGCACATGTAAGTCTACTTCGTCCTTATTAAAGCCAACATCTAGGAGAACCATCCTCAAACCTTTTGTTTTCCATTCTTCCAAGATACTTCTTACTATAAAAAACCAAATGATTCCTCAAGATACTCGTCCCACACTTCTTAGCCATACAAACATAACCATGCCCACAATAATTGCACGAACGCCTAACATCTTCTGCCTTCAAATCTCCTATAATTGTTAAGTGTTACCACACATATGAAGATTTCCTATTTTTTTGTCTTCCCTAAACATGATGATGAAAGTGGAGGAAGAGATGTAACACTTATTTCTAAATTTTTTGTTGATGTTTCATTGATAGCTTCAGTTTCATTACCACATCCATATTTATTCTATAGAATCAAACAAGAAACCAAATAAACACAAAAGAGCATATTTCTGTAGAATATCAACTTGTTGGTTATGCTAGCAACTTGTTCTTCCTAAAGGGTGGCATGCAACTTGTAACTAGAACAATAGTTTGTGAATTGAACGTGCAATTTTCCCCTTTAAACAAAAGGAAGACTGCGCGCTATGGTTAGCTTGGCTCAAGTTTATAAATTGTTTAAAATTTTCAAGCCACTTTTTCTTTACATATTTTATAAGATTCACGAGTAAGATTTACTTATTTATCATTCGTTTTTATCTATTATTGAAATGGTATATAAACACCTTTGAAAATGAATTTTGTCTACTAGTTAAAAAATTAATAATGCATGGATATATAAAAGAGGAAATTACACCCACAAAGGTTTTTAAGTTACCATTTTCAAAAATACAAAACCAACTTTAATAATACATAAATCGGGTTTTAATTAATCATTTTTAAATTAATTTTTATTTAAATCAATCCTACACAATTTCAAACCTAGTTATTTCATTTTCTCTCCCCCCCCTCTCTCTCTCTCTCTCTCTCACTACCGACCTACCATTTCCTCTCCCCTCAATCTCTATCTCCCGCTGCCACCACCCGCTGCCACCACCTCGCCGGTGAAGTCTCTCTTTACCCCGACTACGCTGCCGCTTAACGACGGCGAGGGTTTGGAAAAGGGCGGTGCCAAACGCCACCGTAAAGTGCTGAAGGATTTACAATGTGAACCCCGCACATCGGATCTGAGCCAAGCGTAGTGACTGCGCTACGCGAGTCACGGTGTTGCTGATTTGAAGTGGCGATGAGCACAGTGACCATTCCGGGCGGTTCGCGGCGGTCCCTTTCGGAGAAATCAAAATCAAAAAATGGAGGTAGAGTTGGGACCACTGCGTGCAGTTTTCCCCATACATATCTCATTATCTCCTTTCTCCCTCTATTTACTGCCCGGCGCTTTCGGGCGCTACCTGGTTGCTGTGAAGTCGCGGTTGGGTTTCGGTGGTGGTGGTGTTTGGGAGGCTGTGGTTTTGTTGGATCCAACGATGGTGATGGAGGTTATGGTGGTGCTCGTGGTGATGTTGATAAGGTTTTTCGTTTCTCTTTCTTTTTCTGATTTTGTGGTAGCCGGAGTTGGAGGTTGTTGTGGTGATGCTGTTTGTGATGGTGGTAGTGGTGTTGTTGGTGCTGGGGATTTTGTTGGTTGCGCAGGTAGATGTGCGACGATGATGGTGGATCTGGCGACAGTGTTAGCGTGGGTGACGATGGCGATGGTGGTTGTGGGCGATGCTGGTGTGGTGGTCGTGGTGGTGGCGGATCTGGCGGTGGCAGTGGCGGTCGTGGGTGGGATGAGATGTGGTGGGTGTTTGTGACCAATTATTTGGTATTAATTTGGTCAATTGTGACCAATAATTGGTTAAAATTTGATAAATTAATAATGTGTGATCTAAAAATTGTGACTGTGACTCACATTTTATTAAGTTATAATCGAGTTGTGACCAATTAAAGTAATATGTGACCTATAATTTGATGTTTTGCGACTCGTAAATTTTGTGATTTGTGACCGATGAACAAATTGTGACTTTTAAAATTTTAAGTTGTGACCAATAAATAAATTGTGACCTACGAAAATTTTGAATTGTGACCTAATTTTTTTTGCCGGAGTCGTCGGAACGGTCATCGGAGATGACTTGTGACCGGAACGGTAGTCGGAATAGTCCCCGGAGCGATAGGGGTGGTGGAAGTGAGGTGGGGTAATTATATTATATTAGAATTAAATATTTAATAATAAATTGATTTAATAATTCATTATTTCATAAATAAAAAATTAAAAAACCTGATTTGTGAAATTTAAAATTTGTTGTTGTATTTTTGAAATGGTGTAAAGTAAATATCTTAAAAATGTATTATTCCCTATATAAAACAACCTACCTGTCAAACCGAAAGATTTGCATATCGACAATCCAAATAAAAAAAGGACGACGGCGCATGTTTGATCTGCTAAACACTTTGGGCCCAATGATGTATCCACTTATAAATTGATGGCAGCCCAAACACATGATGAAGCCCAAAACTCGGTTGCCTCCCACCTTAGCGTTTGGCAAGTGCGACTTTAGTTTAGATACTCCTAACGGCTAAGATGATGTCATGTGGTTGATTGGTGGCCTTTGGATGAGATTAATTGATGAATGGTTATATTCTAGATGCTTCGACAATCTTTCATTATTGATATCATTCCAGGGTTTTCTCTCTTACTCTCTTCGTCTTCTTCTCTCTGAAAACGTTTGGGGTTTTTGTCTGTAATAATTATTCTCTTAGATTTTCTTGATGAGATCTTTAGTGGAATGTGAGTAATGGTTACTTGTCTATTATTGGCTGAGTAGTAACCATTGGTTGCTTGGTGTAATTGTTTTGAGAGAAAAACAAGTGGTTTGAGGATTTATCTGTTGAATCTCTTGGTTTGGATTCTTATATTGATATTCTTGATGATTTCTAGTGAATTTAAAACGATAATCACTTTTATGGATGTTCAACGTGGTGAGAATGCCATTTGGCTGAACTCCGAGCTTTAGGGCGAAAAATCTCTATATTCTTTTAATTTTCTATCGATTTACTTTGTGTTTTTCGATAGATTTTACCAATAGCGCCTCATGCCTAACCTATATGCTAGAAAGAGAATAGTTCGAAAGTCAAAATTACCTCCAATTTGTTAAATAGAAACTCAAACAGGCAATTTGATTAATTTAACATTTAAATAAGCAATCGAATATTATGATTTAGGATATTAAACGAGTCAAGAACATGTTAAGAGTAAAATATGCATCTCTCAAAAAGGGAAAGAAGATTTGAATTATCTCCCGTAACAAAATTGACATTTAAAAATAATTTATTTATAAAATTCGTCTTTAAATTGCATCTATTTGATATGAGTACTTGTCCCCGGAAAACTTAAGGATGTCTTCACGCGAAATGTGCTATGTTCTTAACTGCTTTGCATTTATAATCAAGAAAAGAAATATGGTCCCATTCCATCAAAAACAAACACGTATTTACTTACTCAAGAAGCCCATAATAAAAAATGTTTGGTATTACTATGTGTTTACGTTATCATTTTGTCTCTTATTTGTCCCTTCGATGTTTCGTATGGGACGAACCGTGTAGATTTTAGTCTCACACGCTTCGTTAAAAATTCTAGTATAATTGAAAAAAATATAAGAACAAAAGGAAAAAAAATGATAGAGCCTATTTAAAGCTATATGTTTAGTCACGTTCAATCTTATTTAGCTCCTATTTGGACCCATTAAAATGAGTTTTTTTTTAGATAAAATGTGTTTTAAAATAGTGATTTTTTTAAGAATGTGCTGTTAAAAAATAAGAAAAATACTTGGATTAACGTGTAATATTATTTATGAGAAAATGTGTTATTGAAAATGGATTTTGAAAAAATATATTACCTTCGTCCCATAAAGATAGACTTGGTTTCTTTTTTGTTTGTCCCAAATTATAGGTCACTTTCTTTATCAGAAGTATATGTATTTTTTTTGTTTTCTAATATGCTCCTATTTAATATATCTTGTTATCAACAAATATAACTTAATCATATATAAACCATTATTTAATGTGTGGGTATATTGGAAAAAATGTAAGAAAAGAAAATCATATTTTCAACTATATTAATTATATTTTCTTAATATGTGCGAACATATAAATAAATCTATCTTTATGAGACAAAAGTAATATTTTTTGAAAAATTGAGCCCAAACAGGAGCTTAATCCTAAATTCTTTCCAATCTCGAGTGTTCCGCAAAGCTCCCAAGATTTTGTCTAGGATAAATCGAATACAAAATGGTTGAGAGCTAGAAACTATCGCCAAAATAAGGATGTTTTGCTACCACCAAACCACATATTTGTTTTATGAAAATGAAGCATTCTCGTTTTCATCGCTTTTTTCTGAATCTTTTGCCTATTTGCTGGCATAAATATATACACGCCCACAATTTTCCACCTATCAATATCTGATGAATAAATTGTCTTGAAAGTTTTAATTTGGACCATGCTTTATCCTTTAAGTGAAACAAACCGTTGGGCATGTAATAAGAACTTACAGAAGTGCAAATTTTTGGGTTACTCGAACATCGAAAAGGGATTAAGCCATGTTGTATATGTGGCTCATATAGAATGAAACATTGATTTATTGGATCAAAATGATCTATGTCAGAGCGGAGTGGAGTGAGGGGAGCGGAGCAACGACATCAGCCTTGTGGGTTTAATTCACTGTTTGTTTGTCGGAACACTGCGGTACGTAACATGTATATTTTTCTTGCACCTTGCCTTCCTGGAAAACTCATGGTTTGTAGGATAAATCCTGACTTATAGGATAAATGCTGATGATGTAATCCTATTATTCATACTGAATAAAAAATCTCCGTTTCGCCCCTTGTAGATGTAGGCACATCACCAAATCACATTAAATATTTGTCTTGATTTCTCTATTATTTTGCGTTTAACATCCAACAAACCCTGGGCTGGGAGCCATGTGTAAAATAAGTCAAATTTTAATCAATACATCTTGATATCAAGTAAATTAATTAACTAGAATTTGATCTTTCGTCATTTTATATCCTAGGAAGATAGTCATATGATGTTGACACTGAATTTTACATTTTCAAGCCTCGAATTTCAATCTAAAGAAGAGTTCATTTTTTGGCATCGCATAGAAAACGGTTTGAATACAATGTTCATTATTCGTAACTCGATTAATCTGAAATACATGCACAATTACATATTTCAATTCTTTTGGACATGTTCAACCACCCACGAGCCAAGAAAAAGTAAAAGTAGGCACAGTTCGAACGTTAATCATATTGAATCATCAATATGTTTAAATATAATGAAACCTACTCAATTCAACTTTTGTATGAAGGAAAGGTCAATTAAGCTTTGACTTTGGCCCGCCAATTAATAGCCTTTGAATTTAAAATTTAAAACAGAAAAAATAAATATACTCCTATATAAAAAAAGATAGAAATTAATTAACAAAATTAAACATGGTATTCATGTGATTCTTGTGATCTTCATTGATTATCAATCCTTATCCTTCTTCTCAACATCAAGTATAGGGCACACACTGTACACTATCTTCTCTTCTACCCGAAATTTTCACAATAACGTAAATATTCTATATTTAGAATTTTAACGAGCTATAATAAATTTTGTCGCGTCATTGATTTTTGAACTCATCAAACTTGAGGCACAAAATCAATGGAGGCCGTCACGGCCACGCTACCATGACTTTTGCAACTTAACACCCTTAACAAATCATGACCCCAAGAATTTCTCCGCTCGTTCCGGCTAACCGGAGCCTTCGTGCTGGTCTCAATAGCCGGAAACATACTACCTGGAATATTCCGGCGAACCTGCCGGCTTTTTATATCTTGTAGATCCATCTCCGGTGGAAATTTCACTAGGCCAAACATCAAAACATGCCATCTTGGTTTCGATACCTTTGATCCTGGGACATCAGATTTTGTCGAACTCTTGGATGAACTTCTTTGAATTTCGGAGTCCTCAGATTTCATTACCAAGCTTGAATTACGACGTAGTTTTCTGTAATCTAAAGAACGGCTGTTTCTCATCAACTTCTTCGCTTTGTGTGATCTTGTGTTCTGATCAGACAATGATTCGCACCTTCTTGTATTAAAAGTCTTTAAGCTATTATCATCTGTAGAAAGAGAATTGTGGATATGATCCTTGAAAAGAGGTCGTTCTTTGTAGGGTACGAGTTTACCACAGAAAATGATGTCTTCTGCATGGGACATGTCGGAGCTAACATCACTAAAGAACTCGAAGAAATCCGAGGGTTCGGACGATGATCTTCGATCTTGAATCTTGTGAAAATCCTTCTTTTCGGGTTCGTCAGCATTTAGAGGAAAATCACAAAGAGAGAGTGTCTCTTCCGCTTCTTCTGTTGTATCTACTTGATCTGGAAAACTTGCAGAGTCATCCATTTTCAGAGAAAGAAAATTGGGGTAGCTATGGAGTGAGAATTCTATATATAATTATATAGATTAAGATATTTATAAGGTTGATTGAAAGGGAAAGAAAGGGAGGGAAATTGAGAAGGCCGGTTCGAATAATTCTAGAGCAAGATGATATCAAGAAGTTAGACAACAAATTATTCTTGTTTCCTTGTGGCTCCTCAGAAGGGTCCAATTGTAATGTTTTTAGTGGTGGGTCAACTATTTGATAAATAGTATTAATTATTATCATCGACATTTTAAGCTTGTGGTAATATAAAAAATGATTATGGCTTCTAGAAACTTGCAAGGAGAGAAATAAGACAAGAGGGAAAGGTCTCAATAGAGACAAAAGTCAATTTCTACTACGTACAATAGAGACAAATTTCATTCTAGGTTACTTGGTATATGGTCAAGAGTAGATGTTACTTCCCTTTCTTATGGGGCATTAATAGATGTGAGACTTATTGGCCATTTGGTCATTTTGATGCTTATCTATTTAACGGCAAGAGTCGAACAATGTACAAGTCTATATACATGTAAAAAATATGTGATGCATGTTTAGTACGTAAGATTGAACGTTACGATGTTTAAAATTTCAACTTTAAAAATTTGATGGTTGGGAGTTTCCTGACTTACGATTGCTTCCTTCAGGGGAGTTGGTCATATAGGCGCCCAATGCTTTCAAAGGAACATAATTT
The DNA here is from genome assembly GCA_903798255.1 of Fraxinus quadrangulata. Lineage (NCBI taxonomy): Eukaryota > Viridiplantae > Streptophyta > Magnoliopsida > Lamiales > Oleaceae > Fraxinus > Fraxinus quadrangulata. The sequence goes on from CAIGRB010037694.1 coordinate 18,912, forward strand.
TTACATCCCATTCGAATCAGGATATTGATATTACACAACTATTATGTGATCTTAACTGCTCACTAGGAATGGGGTTACCTTTAGGTTATGGCACTTGATTGTGGATTGTTGTCAAATGGAAAGACCATTTCACTAAACGTAAGGAGTAGGCAAAACCTGTTTCCGGAGTGTACGTAAAAGGCTCAAATTCAAGCTTACATTTTAAGTTATTTAATTTGTGTACTTGATAGCAGCCAAGGAAAATGATTAACTAACCCACACTCCGTTAAAGGTAGAATTGATTGCCGTTGAAAAGTCCATTTCTTGATTTTTGAGTGTAATTTTTTGGGAATTGGGTTGAAATTGACACAACTTTTAAACAGCCAAAAGGTACCACAGCGTTAAGTTGTTCGGAGTGGTAGAGTACACAATCTATATGTCAAGTAACATGGAGAAGTTCGATGGGTGAATTAATTTTCGCTTGTGGCAACTGGCAAATGCATGTTAATGTTGTTTTGATTCAGTTTGATTGCACAAGGTTTTGAAAAAAAAAAAAATCATTATTTTCGATAGACGTGGATAGTTTGGCACTTCAAGAAAAAATGTTCAAAATGTAGATTATGTTCAGATAACTGCTTGAATCAATAAATGAAGATATTGATGTTGTCATTAACATCGTGTCTCTTTTCTCCATGATAGTGACATTCTTAGAAAAGAATAGGTTCATCGTGGCATGTCTTTGGCCAATACTTTAGCGCTAATGGGTCTGCAATTTTACACATGGATATTGGTTTAGCATTGATACAAAATTTATAGTGGAATTTACGTCGATGGATGATGAACTTCCTAGAAAGCAAAGATAGGGATAGCACCATAAGTTTCAACAAAGTTGTGCCGATTTCAAATTATTAGAATGTTTGAGTCTAAGCACGTACTCTTTATAGTAGAGTATGATAATTCTCTATTTTGAAAATTATAAGCGTAAGGAGAGAAGTTCACCAAAATTTTGCAAGTTGGGTGACCAAGAGGGTGGAAAAACAAAAAGGATTGTAATGGAGGTTCATTATTAGATTGGAAGCGACGTGGACGAGTTCCAATTTCAAGATCTTAGACAATCCAAAGTTAATGTAGAGATTGTTAGGATCTTGACTTGAAATCATTCTAATAAAAATAAGATTATATTTGTCCATCCCCAAATAGAATATAACTTTTAATGTTCTAATTGTAATGAGATTGTTATAAGTCGAATGGAAAGCAAAAGACTCTCAATTTCTGACCCTATAAATAGATGTTGTCCCTTAGGCCATCTACAACCCGTACGCCAAATTGATGCAACTCACACACCAAATTAGTGCAATTTTCACAGCATGTTATAAAATCATTTCCAACCCATTACATTAAATGAACAATGTTTCTTTTATTTTTCTTATTTTTTAATTCTCAATACCTTCTAGAAAAGAATACCGACGTAGACTATTCCTCTCATTGGCAGCTTCCATTTATACAAATTTACTAAAATAATGTTTCTTGTAGGAACCACCTTCTATGTACATATGTCCGTATAATCTTCCAGAATTTTCCATTTTTTAACCCAACTTCTTGAGTACAAAGTTAAATTGGGAAAACGATTCTGGCCTGCCGGGGAAACACAAACTTGCATTTATTAAAGAGAAAACTAGAACATATATGCAAGAAATCAGCCATTATACATAGTTCAGAAATTCATAATCCAAAATCTACTCGACCACGAGAGAAAATTAGAGGTGAATGCGAAACACGACGTCTCCTCCAAAGAACAAGTTTAAATAAAATCTGAGTCGCTGCCAAAATGCTCCAGATCTGGATGTGTCCCAGGACCAGGCCTCCTCGAGTTTCTGCACAGAATTTTAGCATTAAAAACAAATTAAAAGAACGAGAAAAGAATAGAAAACAAAGCACCAAAGCAACTCTCTATGCTCCCTTTTGGGAGCACTATAAAAACCTCATGTTTCAGGGCTGGCCAATGTTCGACATAAAGGCATCGAAGACCTTTATCTAGCCATTGTGTTACGGACCGCAACTTCACTTAAACCCCATAACCCTATTGCAGCCGCAGTTTACCCCAACTTCGACCGCACATTGTAAATATTAGTCTATTTTGAGTTGTAATTTCCATTCCATGTAATAGGTTATTTCAATTATAAAATAACTAGAAAATAGGAAAATTTTAGTATGATTCTTCGGCAAGAAGACGTCTACTCGCGGTACTTAGGTTTTTTTGTTTTATCTATTATAGGGGGTAATAGTCTTTCAAACAAAACTTTCAAGCTTTCTAGTGTTCGCCCCCTGCACTAGCCATTTTGTAATTTCCTGCTTTCCAATTGTAATTTCTCGCTTTCAGTAATCAATGATCAATTTCATTTCAATTGTGTTTCAAGCTTTCTAATATTTGCAATCAAAATCTCTTTCGTCCCGAGAAAAGGCGGAAGGTAGTCTAGCGGAGCAGACTACTGCCGCACGGTGTCCCTTTCTGTGCTAAGAAGAAAGGCACCCCGTGACAGTTGGTATCAGAGCTGCGGCTCAAGACCCTCGATAAGAAAGCTATGGATCCAATTGGATCGAACACCACGGAGGTGGTGGATCCTCCAAAGTTGACTACGAAACAGCGCATGGATGCGCTTGAGATGGTGAATACTCGGTTGGGTTGTGCCATGGATGGCCTCGAGGAGAAGGTCGAGGTGGCCGAGACGGAAATTCGGGAATTACGCATCCAACTGGATGAAAGCCAGAGGGCTAACGCAGCAATGACTGAAGCTGCTAAATTCATACCTGATCTGCAGGATGAGATCGAAGCGTTGAGAGCTCAATTGCTAGTGCTTCAACGCGCGGTTGGCAACGGACAAGCCACCGCACATGAGCCTGTTCATAGACTCAGAATTCCAGAACCGTGTGCGTACGGAGGAGCACGCGATGCTAAAGAAGTTGAGAACTTCTTGTTCGATATGGAACAATACTTTCTTACGGCTTCGATCCAAGACGAAGCGAGAAAGGTTACAACAACTACCATGTATTTGAGTGGAGATACAAAGCTTTGGTGGCGAACGAAGTATGCTGATATTCAGGCCAACGGGGTCCGAATAAATACTTGAGATCTCCTCAAGAAAGCAATCAGATTTCAATTTTTCCCAGAAAATGTGGAATATGAGGCACGTCGGGCCTTACGAGAACAGAAACACACAAGCTCCATCAGGGAGTGTGTGAAAACCTTTTCAAGACATATGCTGAATATTCGAGATATGTCGGAAAATGATAAGCTATTCACCTTCATGGAAGGATTGGAACCTTGGACACGTATGGAACTTCAGAGACAGAAGGTCACTGATTTGAGCGCGGCTATGGGAGCTGTCGAATGTTTAAGCGACTACCAATTTGTCACGACCATTACCTCAATTCGAACTCCATACTTCAACTGTATCCTTCCTTAAACCAATTCCAGCTGAATCCACTAACAAATCCACAAAGAAAACAGAAATTGGGAGGGTGACGAAAAATAGAGGAGATGAGAGATAAAGTGAATTGCAAATTCAATCCACTACTGACAGCATTTCATAACCAATTTCACGTGAATGCACTGACACGTATATATACACCCAACAAAGAGAAGCGCGTTTTCCCAAACAAAATTGAAGAAAACAATTTCAATTATTTCAATTTTAATTAAAACAAAACGACACTATTTTGATTAATGCAAAACGACACCGTTTTGATTAATGCACATCACATGACATCTACTACACACTTCAATTTGAATTAGGGAAATTGAGAAAAAGATCGAAACGAGCATTTGGTAGTATGCAACACAACCAATATGTGATAATTGCCCCAAAAGACAGGATGGAAGCAGGAAATGCACTAAAAGTAACAGAACTACTGACTTCATACAGTGCATGTCTAGAACTCATTAAACCAATAAAATTGTATTATACTCTTGACTGATAATATAAATTTATGAAGAAATCGAATACGTGTCAGCATACCTAACAAAACGATCGGGGTCAAAACCTGGAACATCAGGGGGGCCAAAAGGATCAAAACGGGCACCAGGTGGAACACCTCTGTATCAATAGATTAATCAACACCCGGCAACACAAGAAATTTAAGAAAATACTGAAAACACACGACACATATATACATAAATACTACATACATACATACATACATTATATATACAGAGAGAGAGAGAGAGAGAGAGCGCTCACGGTTGACCTCCTGGCAAACCAGGCACACCATCTCTATTTCCTCCAAAAAATCGGGGATCATGTGGCCCTGCATACGACCATAAGAAATTACAAACCTAAACAAGTGTTGCTGTTGAAATTGTCAAACAGATATGAAATAAGACAACTTACGAACCTATGAGCATGCTTCCACCACCAAAATCACCCCTACCAAAAGTTAAAAATCAAATATAACAATCAACAACTCCTCAAATGCCTTGACATAAATGAAAAACAATCATATTATGAATCACAATACATGGAAGCTATGAAACCTTGTTGGATACATTCCAGCACCAGGCCCAGGAAAGAGATCACTGCTGCCGGAACCAGGAAGCGGAGGAACAATCACTCTAAATTTTCAGAGAGAGAAAAGAGAGGAAGAATAACTTCGTGATAGATGAGCATAACCATTAGATATATGAACAACGAGATGTTAACAATTCTTTTCTTCAAAAAGGTTATAGGTCAGTGTCAGAGTTATTCCAAAATCATCAAAAATGTGCAGCCAAAACTAATTAAAACTCAGGATTCATTTCTTGCACAGTAGAATTATAGGTGTCTTGGCAGCAAAACATTCTATTTTGATTATGCATCCCAACAAATGCTTCCAACATCAGATTAAACTCTCAACAAAAGACGAGTTAACCTCTACCAAGTTACAGACCAAAAGCATAAAATCCTTGCAACCCAACCCAACCCAACCCTTATCATGCTTTGTAGTACCCTGACTTTGGCACCTCTAGATACCAAGAAATGATATGCCATCTATTTCCCCATTCTTCTCTTGAGAAGTCAATAAATTGCAGAGGCAGATCCAGAATGCAAAAGCAAAATAGGAAATAAATATTTACCAGGTATATCATGTAGACTGCCTCCTGCCATTGTCTTTTAAAAAAACTAAACAATTGAATATGAATTTGATTAACTACTATAAAAATAGTTTATTCTAGTCAAACTAATGTCATATAGCTTCAGGCAACAGCAGATATTTATGAAATAGACCAAACTTTAATTGTACAGCATTAAAAGCTTCTCTAAATCTCCCCATAAAAAAGGAAAAAAGAAAGGACACAAATTTATACACACGTGGATTATAAATCAAACAAAATTCTTCATCATTATGCAATTAAAAAAATACCCTGAAGGATGAGGAAAAACATAGGGATTGCAGGGGTCAGTAACTCCCATCCTAGAACGGTCTCTATCGTCTCTCAGCCCATCATCAGAACTGCAAACAGAACTCCGCAAATCAATATCAACAAAGTTGAAATATTGAATACATTCACCAAAACCGTCTGGACATGTGCTATTTACTTGATATAGTTTAGCACTTTCAGCTTTTATGTGAGCCAAAGAAATAAAATATTTCGACTATAGTCACCATGCATGTATTAGAAGCAATTTAGAACAATCAGTGACAATAATACAAACAAAGTACCTTGATGGTTGAGCAGATGAACTTGCAGCCGAACCATCTAGTTTAGCCAAGATTTCTTTATTAACATCCGCTACCAGCTTCCTCAAATTCTTGAACTGTGAACTGTAATTTGCAGTAGCATTCTCTTCGGCATAGTCACTAACACTACAAATTACCAAAAACAAAATACCCATTACTCAAACACAGCAAATTCAATAAAACAAAACAAACATTTTTCCCTTCTAAGAGAGAGTACTGAACTTACTTGATTTCAAGATGGAGAGGCTCAGAATCACCTTCTTTCAAAGCATCAACAAGCAATTTATCATTCATTACTAAACACTTCACCAGAACTTTCTGTGAACCCTTGTCGGGATTAGAATATACAAATGCATAATTATCTTCATCTTCGTTCCAATTCCCAAGTCCCACCTCATCTACCCAACAAAAAAGATAAATAGCTAACCAAATTCCCATGTACAAAAGCAAACAGTCCAACGTGTAGCACAAGGGTGTAAAAATATGTAGAAAAAATAGCAAAATAACTAAAAGGTGTTATTTTTATTATTCATCTTACCGGTGGAGGCGGAGGAGAGGACGTCGTTTTCAAAGGCGGGGGGACCGGTTGAGTGGAGAATGTATCCGGCTGAGAGGAAACAAGCATGGACGGCAAACGCCACTTTATCGTGGGGATTCCGGAAAGTCGGTCGCGCTGCCCTAATCACCGCCATAACTGACTGCTCCGTCATCATATTTGGTTCTTTTGTGAGGGCGAGCGGGGGAAGAGTATGGTAATCGATTAAGAAGAGTGTGAAGAACTGAAGATCGATGTCGGTTTAGTTTCTTGAGAGAAAAGAAGATGGCGTGTGGGGGAGTTAATTGTTGGTTCGTCCTAATTTTTTAAACTACAAAACTCATAATTTTTATTAATCGCGGGCCATTTTTAACAAAATTAAACACGGGCGAAATATCTGAACGCTTCTCGATTATCACTCAACTTTGAAAAGCGAGTCTTCAACTGTTGAACCATTACTTGTTAAGATTTCGATTGTTATCTTAAATAGAACTACATACGAATTCACACGTGGCACAAATTAAGTTATGAAAATGGAGTTGACCATTTTATGTCGATGCTTTCCAAGCAAACTTGCTGTTGATACTTCCTCCATTGCAACATTTAGATATGCATCAATCAAGGTCAAACGGATAATAATGGTGATTCTTCATCCAATAGAGCCTCGCTTGGACGACCAGTTCTTCGGTGTGGACCGAAAATTTCTCGCGAAAACGGGTCCTCACATGGTCCAATTGAAAAGGCTTGTGGATTATTTCTAAGAAAGCATTTTCATTTTTAGACTCAAAATATTCAATAAGATTATTATGATATGTTTTCGATGAAAGAAAATAATTGAACCGATCAGTATCCCATTATTCTTTAAGAATGCACATGATATGGTAAAAAGAAAATTTCAACCAAGTTCTTCTAAGGTCATTCTTTCTTTCAAGAGAAAATAGAATGTATTCCATACAATCATATAAGTTAAAACAAAATATGTGATCACGAGGTAGCATGATCGATGAATAGGAAAAGAGTGAACTTCCTTCTAAGTTGTGTTCCAATTTTTCCTTTGAATTGACACCAACTTCACCCTGGAAACTATATCACCGACTTGTTGAGGATCTATTTGAAAAAGAACCAAATATGTCTTCATTTGCGAACATCTGAACTTACTATTTGCAATTCAAAATGACTTTAAAATTCTTATATATAAGGCCGTCTCCAATCCATTTTACTAAAATAGTGCAACGTTTGCATAATCTTATTTAATCATCTCCAACCCATTATACTGAATAAGTCGTGTTTCCTTTATTTTCTTATTTTACTTTAACTTTAGTATTTAATATTTTATGTTGTTGTAGTTCCAATTTCTTCTTAATTTGTATCAAATTTGAATTTTAATAAGTAATTTTATTTTTAAATGTATTCAATAATTATTATTTATTACTTGATTAAATTTTATCATTAATGTTAATAAAAACAATAACAAATTTAAATAAATTTTAAATTTTAAATAATAGAATGAAGTTATTATACTTGACCCGATCGTTGATTTAGACAAATCATCGAATCATCAGGTCAATGGTTCAACTGTTAGGTCATTGCAAGGTCAAATTTTAGTTAATTTTTTCAAAAACAAAAAGACAATATATTTATTAATTTGCTAAAAAGCCTAAAACGTAACATATATATTTTTGTTACATTTAATATTAAGATACTTCAACTGCTATAGTGGTCAAATTTTTCATTATTCACAAGGGGAGTACATGTTCGAATCTTTTCCATTGCAAATGTGTATAAAATTTTCCTGATACAATTGGAGTATTTTAATACTAAATACAACAGAAATATATATGTTCAGTTTTAGGCTTTTAGCAAAGTAATAAATATATTGTCCCTTCATTTTAAAAAAAAAAAATTAACTAAAATTCAGCTTTGCACTGACCTAGCATTTGAACCACTAATTCGATGACTTGATGATTTGTCCGGGTCAATGATCGGGTCGGTAGAGAACTATGTATAATATAAGACTTAAAATTTGTTATAGTATAAAATGAGAATTTGTTAAAAGTATAAAATGAAAGGCAAAAATGAAAGTACAAAAAAATTTAAAAATTAAGTCAAATGAACATTGATGCAACATTGTTCTTTGCACCAAATTGGTGTAAAGATTTGATGTTGGGCTGGAGTGATTTTTTGCACCAATTTGATACTCTGGCTGGAGATGCCCTTGATGTTTTATGGATCCCAATTAGTAAGATAGTCGTTGAATGTCTTAGAGCGAGACTTGGATCCTTTGTATATCACCTAATATAAACAGATATGCTTGGGGATTTTGGGTGTGTGATATATTTTATATGATCGTACAAATATTTTATATAGTGAAAGATATTTGTCTTTAGCATATTGTAATTTTTCTCTAATTTGAGAGTTTTCCACGGAAACCTTTGTGTTATTAATGTCCATCTATTTTACATTTTTCATTCTTATTAAAATTTATCTAATGTAGGATCATGTAGACAAATCGAGAAATTGATCTCAATTCTCAACATATTCGAAAAAATGCATCGAAAGAGACAAGGTTATGAGCTACTTTATTCCTATTTCTAGGCATATAACAACTCGTGTCATGCCATGCCTTCTCTAATATAGCTAATATATATCAAGAAAAATGCATTTGTTGAAATCAGCCCCAGTATCTCTTAAGGCATCACTGTCAGCATGCTGGTCTTGAAATCCATTATCAACGCAAAATTGAAGATCGTAATGGAGAGCAAATGCCTCTGCTACCTCTGAAGAAAAATGACCATCCTTCCTTATTGCAAAACCGAAGTGATCGTTCGATTTCCCGCATGTGAACGGTGAACAAGTAATAAAATGATAAATAAAGTATCATTCCCACGAGGACTAAGTACTTATTATAAGATCAATTAATTTCAACCTTAATTGAATCGCAAATTTTGTTTATGATTTTATACTAATTAATTACTTTAACTAACTATTATATTGAGCAAATTTATGAAAGTTTCAATACAACTATGCAAGATGATTATTAAGATTTCGAATATCCCTTATTAATCCATCTTTAATGCTAATCAATATCATGAAAATATGTCCACGTTCTTGTTGATCAAGATTTCTAAGTTAATTAAAAGCATATTGTTACTCCTCGCTTGCTCGAAGAGCAAGAGCCACGTGGTAAGCCACGTAGGCAGAAAGTCAAACAAAGATCCATGAGGTCGAAATACGAAGCGGACCTAAAAGACTGAAGTCCTTGCTCTACAAGTCGAAGTGCTTTGCTGAAGCGGACCTCAAAATCGAAGTCCTTACTCTACAAACCAAAGTGCTTATTGAGACACTATCTCAAAAATGAAGCTGCCTAAAGGAAATGAGCTGAAGCTCCCCACTTAGAAAAACACCTCAAAGATTCCTCCGAGGGTCTCAACTGGTCCTAGGCTCATGAAGCCGACGCTATTCCTTATGAAAGATCGAAGATCTCTCTGAAGTGATTGATGTAACGCTTATGTCAGCCTATTGTATAGGGCGGCTGACCCCTTATCAATACATTAATTAAATGAATAGACAGTGATGTGATGCCCTAATTAAGGAGATGGAGTCACATGGTTTTGATCCAACGGACACCACGTCGGTCAATGTAGTATAAATGGGGTCTTCTTGTCACTTAAAGAGGGTTGGATTATTGATTGAAAAATGGACAATCATATATTCGAAATATACACATAAACTCTCAAAAATTCCATATAAACTCCAACATACAATATAGAAACTTTTATATGATTTTTATCTATCCTTCCACATATTCCTAATTGGTGATTACATATATTAGTTTGATTACAATCCGACAATCGTTGTTAGTGTTGTTGCTTTCATTCCACTCGTCGGAGCTTGAACAATTTTGTCTCTGACCTCAAAGTATTTCCTGCGTCAATTTCCTCACTGCTACCGTCGTCATTCCGGTGGAACGCACCAGAATCGTACTGACTTGGCGTGAGTGGATCTGATATCTGTTGATTCATTTTTTGGGGTCAACACATATCTTGATGTCAATTAAATATATCCTCTCATATGACATTTATATATCTCCATGAAAGATGCTATTAGATTTTAATGTTGTCATTGACAATTCTGTAAACTAAAGGGTCTTAATTGTAATTTGTATAAAAAAATCAAAGAGTAATGTGCAAATAGATAAAGTTAATGTTTTTAGGTTTAGGGTTTAAGAATGGCAAAAGAAGAAAAATACGGCGCGGATTTTCGTTAGACTGTCGCCATGGATTGGCTCAAACGTGAAAAATAAAACCTCCGTCGCTCGACTGTCGTCCTGCCTTCGCCGTCGTTCGAGCGACAGTGTTGTCTGAAAATTTTTATTTCGTGATTTAAAGGCTTTTTTCCCGGCCCATTCTTTTTTTAACCTACCTATATATACCAAAACGCATCTGAACGTATTTTGTCAAAGTTGAACATTGAGAGAGCTTCATCTGTGAGGGAATTTTTATATTTATCTTTCAACCTTCATCCTGTGAGATTGTTTTGGTGAGAAAAACATCGTTCACATAATCCAAATACCAAACATATCTTTCCTTCATATCTGTCAGAGTTCTGAAGATCGAGAAAAGTTTACTGGAGTTCCAGTCTGTGAAAACAAGGCGTTCTTCGTGATTTACATAAGATAAATGATTCCGCAAGGCTAGGAGTGGTGCAGGGTAGCAGATTTCAGGATAGCTTTGACGATTGCAGCTAAGGATTGGTGCAAGGGAGTACAGTTTCCAAGAGAGCTGTAAGAACTTCAGTCCGAAGATTAGATAGTACGTGTCGTCATCTACTCTGATAGACTGTAAGTATTCGAATTGTTTATAATGGATTGACTGGCAAAGTGTCGGGAGTTTTTCCTAGTTGGGTTTCTCCGTACCTATTGATTTACTACTTTATTTATTGTTTATATAATTTGCGGTATTCAAACATAGGATTAATCTAACGTGATTGTTTAATCATCTAAAGATAACAATTGGTGACTTGTTGCTAATTTGTTATAATATTTTAATTCTGCATAATATATCTATTTACCCCCCTCCCTTCTAGGTATTTCTAGGGTCGAACTATGTAAATTTCAATTGATATCATAGCCTGATTTTGATTCATAACCTTACTTTGTCTAGATGAGTCAATTAGTTTATGATTCGGGATCCAAGTGTGATATGGAACTTCAAGAGGCTTATGAACAATCATTTGAGGAGAGTCTTAAAATTAAGAAGGTGAATAAAGTCTTACTTAAAAATGTTAATGCACTTGAATTAGAAAAAGAGAGCCTTATAAGAAACTTGAGGAGTCGATTAGATATTTGAATAAATTAAGAGTTGAAAAAGAGTCTCTAGATGTTAAGGTTAAATCTCTTACGAGTGATCTTGAAAAATCAAATGCTAAACTTCAAACTTTTTCTAANGGTGAATAAAGTCGTACTTAAAAAGGTTAATGCACTTGAATTAGAAAAAGAGAGCCTTATAGCCAAACTTGAGGAGTCGACTAGATGTTTGAATGAATTAAGGATTGAAAAAATGTCTTTAGAGGCTAAGGTTAAAACGCTCACGAGCAATCTTGAAAAATCTGTACTCAACTTCTTACTTTCTCTAGTGGTTCTAAGAAACTTGACAATATCTTAGGGATGAACAAGCCCTCAAGTGATAAGTGAGGTCTAAGATATAATAAAAATGATCTTAATGCTGCTAGTATTTCCAAGACCATTTTTGTCCCTATTACTAATCAGCCCAAAAATGTTCGTAACCCTGAACCCAAAAATAAAGATATCGTAGGATAGAGGCCTACTAGACACCGTAGAACCTACCAACCTAGGAATGAATATGAGTGACCACATAATTTTGATTCTAGTTTCATCCCCACGTGTCACCATTGTGGTAAGGTAGGACATATAAGATCTAAGTGTTGCATGCTATTGAATATGAACACGACCAAAAAAATAGGTGTTCGAAGACTGAAATCATCGGTACAACATAGGTTTCCTCCACCTAAGGTTCAAAATTTGAAATCTAAAATTGTTCATAAATTTATTCATACTTGTTTCAACTGTGGAGAATTAGGACATACAAGGCATAGGTGTCATCATTTCCTGAACAGAAATAGAAATCGGAACTTAAATAGAAATAAGAATCAGGATTGTGTTGGTCAGATTGACTTCCTTACTAATCAGGTAAGTAAATTGATCAAGTTAGTGACACAGATAATTGAAAATATTTCATCACTAGGCAAATTTGGGTAAAGAAATGTGATCTGAAAAATTATGAAATTAATCACGGTGCTTTTAAAGGTAAGAGCATTTGCGTACCTAACTTATTAGGTATTTTTGGTGCATGCGCATGCTTATGTGTTATTTCCTTTTGCATGCATTACATTTATTTGTTTATTTTTTTAAGCTTTTGTTTCATGGATGTGCATTTTAGTCATGTTTGCACTGTCATATGCACATTTTGTTTTGGATTGTGTGTTTGATTTTTGTTTTGTGGTGCATTCATGCTTTAAAATGAAAACAAAAAAAAAATGAAAATTTGAAATATAAAAATGATAGAAATTTTTACTACAATATGATGTATAATATTCTTGAACATGTATATTGTGATCATGTATGGACATTATTGATGAGCTGTAATATAGTTTCCATTGCTGGCATAGGTTATTATGGAGTATTTGGTATATGTGTCTTCATGTACCATCTGCACTGCACACACTATGATCTTGTAAGTAGAACTCTGCCGCGTGTATGAGATTTGAGATGACAATCACATGTTAGTAAGAGGACTTTAAACATGAATTGACCATATGAATTAGACATAAACTCATGATTATCCCTGGTATCAAAATATAACACTTGGAAAAAAAAAAAAGAGGAGTGCTCTATATCTTATGTTTTTCTATAAAGTTTATTTGACTCTAGTAATTAAGTGTGCATGGTTTTTCATAACCTGGTGCCTATGGTAGATTGACTTGGGTTACCAACCTAAAACTCGCTACAGGAGCCAATTTAGTCGCTTAATAAAGGAAAGCTTGCATCTAAGATAGAAAAAAATTATAAAGAGTTTCGTTCATTGACTAAATATGAAATACATTAGTTTGCTCACATTCAGGGGGAAAAACGTATTACCATGTCTATTCAGTTTTAAATTAAAGGTCGTAATGTGCTTTACATGATTTGTCTTTCATTAGTAAGGGAACAAACTTATTCACAGTGATATTTAGCGTGTCATTTCTCACAAATTTAAAGTCTGGAGCCTTGCCTTCATAGAATTAGTTACATTTTTCACATATTGGTCACTTATACAATTTACTCCATGGTAACTTGAACTACGTGTGTGGGAAGGCTTATTGTTAATTGCTTATTATTGTGCTTGCTATCGACAGTCTTATTACATTCTTCTATGTTGCTGTTAAAATACCATCTAATTTTGAAGGATGGTAATGTTTGTTTTTCGATATATTCTTTAACATGCCCTTGTCATTTTGAGATAAAAATGAGGAGTAGTATATTACCATCTAAAAAACAGAACCTCCATCACTCGACTATCGCCCTGCCTTCGCTCAAGCGACAGCCCGTCGCGAGCCCTCGCTCGATCGATAATGTTGTCTGAGAAATTTTTATTTCGAGATTTAAAGGCTTTTTCCCTGGCCCATTCTTTTCTTAACCTACCCATATATACAAAAACACATCTGAACGTATTTTGTCAAGGTTTAACATTAAGAAAGTTTCATCTGTGAGAGAATTCAAAAATTTTATCTTTAAACCTTCGTCCCGTGAGAAAAACATCGTCCACATAATCCAAATACCAAACATGTCTTTCCTCCACATCTGTCAGAATTCTGAAGATCGAGAGAAGTTAACTAGAGTTCCAGTCTGTGAAGAACAAGGTGTTCTTCGTGATCCACATGAGAAGACAATTCCGCAAGGCTAGGGGTGGTGCAGGGTAGCAGATTCCAGGAGAGCTTTGAAGATTGCAGCTAAGAATTGGTGCAAGGGAGCACAGTTTCCAAGAGAGTTGTAAGAACTTCAGTCCAGAGATCAGATAGTACGTGTCGTCGTCTAGTCTGGTAGACTGCAAGTGTTTGAATTATTTATAGTGGATTGACTGATATAAGTGCTCGAAATTTTTTCCAATTGGGTTTCTCCGTGATCATACCGTGTGTTGATTTACTATTTTATTTATTGTTTATATAATTTGCGGTATTCAAACATAGGATTTATCTGACGTGATTGTTTAACCATCTAGAGATAACAATTTGTGACTTGTTGCTAATTTGTTAAAATATTTTAATTATGCATAATATACCTATTCACCTCCCCTCTAGGTATTGTTAGGGTCTAACTACGTAAATTTCATATGCTAATATGAAAACATGCATTAATAAAACTAAAATATCTATAGAAATCATGCAAAGTATAGCGGTATATCTTTATTCTCTATCAGATTTACAATATTTGTTATAAGTGCTACATATTTTATTGTTTTTCTCGAAATCAATAAAATTCGCAAATCATTCTAATTAGTGGCCAATTAATTGAAAAATATTAAACACAATAACAAGCATAAAAGAAATCACACATATTGGACGTTAAAATATTTTATTTATATTAAAAATTTCATAATAAGGGTTCATCTACATTTTAGTAATTAAAGTTCTAACCTAACATTGCAAAATTACAAGAAATCAATTTAAGTTGAAGGACATAACTCGAATTTTTGATAAATTGAGAAAATGAATCTTTCAATATTTTCTTCATGAAGCTCTATTTGCGCCTTTTCTTATTTACCCAAAAATCAAGTTTGAATTTTCAATTGATTGAATTCTTGCAGGTCTCATTCAATTCTCTCACAAAAAATATGAATTTTCCTCATTTAATGACAATAATTGATAAATATTGCAGTATGAGATGTATATGAGAGGTATCTAAAATGTATTGTGTTGTCATGTATGTGTAGGTATAGAAATTTGGTTGAAAATTACGTCCAACTTCGTTTCCAAAAGAGTTCCAATCGAGTAAGGCAAGTTGCCTCCGCGCACGATTTTTTTTGTCTCTGCATAGCAATCAGTATTTTGACCATAACATTTTCTTACTATATCCAATTGAGACGATTCAAAGTGATTTGGAAAGATAACTCAAAGATCTACAACTTTCTTAGAAATGGAATATTTCTAATTCGTACGTTTACTATGCCAAAAATGAATTTAAATATTTGACTAAAAATATATAATATAACTTGTACGATTGAAAATTGATTTTCATAACATTTTGATCATATTCCATTCGTTTTTGAGTTCTAATTCCATCAAATTGTCTCCTAACAATTTTCAAAGTATCTTTTTGTATCCGAATCAACTATTGAATATTTTTAATTTGGTCCTCAAACTTTGGACTTGCCATTTTCCCTTGATTTTTCTTTATTTCTTCCAATTCCTCATTCAACCGTTGAGTTTTACCTATATAACATAAAATACAACAATTTAGGATATATTTCATCAAAAGAACTATCAAATATCGATATTTTAGGCCTCCAAAGAAGTGTATAAAATGTACTTATCATATGGTTAGTTGTGTTGTGCCCTTGGCATGCCAAATTATCTAGAAGAGTCAACCAGTGATGGGACTTCGACTAGTGAGAGAGCTACGGTTATCAAACCAAGTGGTGCCAATGATGATGATCTTACATGAATTCCTTTATTTGTACATTTCCCAGTGTGGTTATCATTTTGTATTTATGCGTGGACTTGTGTTGTGACTTGAACATATATATTCAGAACTTATTAAGTAGGCATTTGAACTTATAGTTGTTAGAATTTAGGTATGACTCGAATTCCTTATTGAAGTAATTGAAGAATTCTAATTGAAATGCACGTCAAGAAGAATTCAGTTTGAAACGCTATCGGAGTCATATGTCAAGTTGAAGTTCTATTTTGGAAGCCCATTGGAAGTTGAAATTTGTTTTGGAATCATTTTTTGGTATCCTACTTCATCAATAACTCTATTAGGAGGGTTTAGACATCACCTACACGTTCTCTATAAATATTAGGATTTTCTATATAATTTTATAAGTGTGAGAGAAGAGATTACTAGAATTTTATGATCAATTGTATATTTCTCCATTATTATTGGTGCAATAAAATCTCTTAATTCATCTACCATATTTTATTGTCTTTTTTATTCTTTTTCTTGATATAATACTTTATTATTTGCTATATAACTTCAACAATATTTTATCTTTCAACCTTCGTCCCATGAGATTGTTTTGGTGAAGATTGCAGCTAAGAATTGGTGCATGGGAGCACAGTTTTTAGGAAAACTGTAAGAATTTCAGTCCGAAAATCAGATAGTACGTGTCGTCGTCTAGTCTGATAGACTGTAAGTGTTTGAATCGTTTATAGTGGATTGACTGCAAAGTGTCTGGAATTTTTCCCAATTGGGTTTCTCCATGATCATACAATGTGTTGATTTACTACTTAATTTATTGTTTATATAATTTGCGGTATTCAAATATGGGATTAATCTAACGTGATTGTTTAACCATCTAAAGATAACAATTGGTGACTTGTTGCTAATTTGTTATAATATTTTAATTTTGCATAATATATCTATTCACCCCTCCCCCCTCTCTAGGTATTTCTAAGGTCGAACTACGTAAATTTCAATAGGTAGCAGAGCCTAATTTTGATTCCTAACCTTACTTTGTCTAGATGAGTTAATTAGTTTATGATTCGGGATCTGAGTGTGATATGGAATTTCGGGAGGCTTATGAATAATTATTTGAGGAGTGTCTTAAAATTAAGAAGGTAAATAAAGTCGTACTTAAAAGGATTAATGCACTTGACTTAGTAAAAGAGAGCCCATAGCCAAACTTGAGGAGTCGACTAGATGTTTGAATGAATTAAGGGTTGAAAAAATATCTTTAGAGGCTAAGGTTAAAACCCTCACGAGCAATCTTGAAAAATCTAGTACTCAACTTCTCGCTTTCTCTAGTGGTTCTAAGGAACTTGACAGCAAGGGAGGTCTAGGATATAATGAAAATGATCTTAATGCTGCTAGTATTTCCAAGATCATTTTTGTCCCTGCTACTAATCAGCCTAAGAATGTTCATAACCCTAAACCCAAAAATAAGGGTATCGTAGGATAGAGGCCTACTAGAAGCATAAGACCTACCAACCTAGGAATGAATATCAGTGACCACATAATTTTGATTCTAGGTTCATCCCCACGTGTCACCATTGTGGTAAGGTAGGACATATAAGACCTAAGTGTCGCAAGCTATTGAATAGGAACATGACAAAAAATGTAGGAGTTCGAAGACTGAAATCGTCGGTACAACATAGGTTTCTTCCACCTAAGGTTCAAAATTTGAAATCTAAGATTGTTCATAAATTTATTCCTACTTGTTTCAACTGTGGAGAATTGGGACACATACGGCCTAGGTGTCTTCATTTTCTGAATAGAAATAGAAATCGGAACTTAAATAGAAATACGAATCAAAGATTGTTCATAAATTTACCCCTACATGTTTTCACTGTGGCGAGTTAGGACACATAAAGCCTAGGCGTTGTCATCTCCTGAATAGAACTAGAAATCGGAACTTAAATAGAAATACGAATCAGGATTGTGTTGGTCAGATTGACTTCCTTACTAATCAGGTAAGTAAATTGATCTAGTTAATAACACAGATGATCGGAAGTATTTCCATCACTAGGCAAATTTGGGTATGAAATTAATCACGGTGCTCTTAAAGGTAAGAGTATTTGCATACCTAGCTAATTAGGTATTTTTGGTGCATGCGCGTGCTTAATTGTTATGTATTATTTCCTTTTGCATGCATCGCATTTATTTGTTTATTTTTTTAGGCTTTTGTTTCATTGATGTGCATTTTAGCATTGGCACATGCACGTTTTGTTTTGGATTGTGTGTTTAATTTTTATTTTGTTTTGTGGTGTATTCATGCTTTAAAATAAAAACAAAAAATTGAATAATTGAATAATAAAAATGATGGAAATTTTTATTACAGCATGATATATAATATTCTTGAACATTTATATTGTGATCATGTATAAACATAATTGATGAGTTGTAACATAGTTTCCATTGCTGGCATGGATCATTACGGAGTATTTAGTATATATATCATCTACACTGCACACACTATGATCTTGTAAGCAGGATTATGCCGCGTGTGTGAGATTTGGGATGGTAATCACATGTTAGTAAGGTGACTTTGAACATGAACTGACCATATGAATTAGACATAAACTCATGATTATCCTTGGTATCAAAATATAACATTTGGATACAGAAGAAAGAGAAGTTAAAAAAATAAAAAATAAAAAATGGGAGTTCTATATATCTTATGTTTTTCTTCAAAATATATTTGACTTGAGTAATTAAGTCTTTAGGGTTTCTCATAACCTGGTGTCTATAATCGACTGACTTGGATTACCAACGTAAAGCTCGCTACAGAGATCATTTTAGTCGCTTAATGAAGGTGAGATAGAAAAAAATTATAAAAAGCTTCGTTCATTGACTAAATATGAAATACATTAGTTTGCTCATACTCAGGGAGAAAAACGTATTACCATATCTATTGAGTTTTAAATTAAAGGTCATAATATGCTTTACATGATTTGCCTTTCATTAGTAGGGGACCAAACTTATTGACAGTGATGTTTAGCGTGTCATTTTTCACAAATTTAAAGTTTGGAGTCCTGCTTTCAAATGATTAGTGACACTTTTCACATATGGGTCGCCTATACAATTTACTTCATGGTAACTTGAACTAAGTGTGTGAAAAGGCTTATTGTTAATTGCTTATTCTTGTGCTTGTTATCGACAGTCTTGTTGGGTTCTCCTATGTTATTGTTAAAATACCATCTGATTTTGAAGGATAGTAATGTTTGTTTTTTGATATTTTCTTTAACCTGCCCTTGTCATTTTGTGACAAAAATGGAGAGTAGTATATTATTTTTGGGGATACTTTTGATATATTATTGACTCAAAGGCACTTTATATTTTTTATTTCAGTTCTGTTAAACTAAGTTTGATATTTTAGTAGTATTGATGTGTCTTCTTGATATGTTGGGTTGTATTGGTACTATGTCTTAATTTAGCGGGCATGTGTGAAACTGAAAAATACTATATAATTCTTAAATTGCCTATATTCTATGAACTGCTTGAAATGTTTTATT
Source organism: Fraxinus quadrangulata (assembly GCA_903798255.1). Taxonomy (NCBI): domain Eukaryota; kingdom Viridiplantae; phylum Streptophyta; class Magnoliopsida; order Lamiales; family Oleaceae; genus Fraxinus; species Fraxinus quadrangulata. The sequence continues at coordinate 38,368 of CAIGRB010037694.1, forward strand.
TATACCGTTTTTCACACATTTTATACTGGGTGTTAAGTTGTCTATTTCAGGAAACGGGTGTTGATTGAAATGCAAAATCTGTTCAAGTCAATTAGTTTTGTGATATGTTTTCGAGTCTGTAATTTATTTTTGATTACTACCTTGACTTTAGTTAGTAATTTTGTCATAGAATACCAAGGGGGGAGGGCTTCTTAGATTTTAATGTTGTAATTGACAATTCTGTAAACAAAATAGTCTTAATTGTAATTTGTATAAAAATCCAAGGAGTAATGAGTAAATAGATAGAGTTAAGGTTTTTAGGTCTAGGGTTCAAAAATGGCAAAAGAAGGAAAATACGGCTTGAATTTTCGCTAGACTATTGCCATGGATTAGCTCGAGCGTAAAAAACAGAACCTCCGTCGCTCGACTTTCGCCCTGCCTTCGCTCGAGTGACAGCCTATCGCTGAGCCCTCGCTCGAACGACAGTGTTGTTCGAGAAATTTTTATTTCACGATTTAAAGGTTTTTTTCCCCAATCCATTCTTTTCTTAACCTACCTATATATACCAAAACACATATGAACGTATTTTGTCAAGGTTGAACATTGAGAAAGCTTCATCTGTGAGAGAATTCATATATTTTATCTCTCAACCTTCATCATGTGAGATTATTTTGGTGAGAAAAACATCGTCCACATAATACAAATACCAAACCTGTCTTTCCTCCACATCTGTCAGAGTTCTGAAGACCGAGAGAAGTTGACTGGAGTTCCAGTCTGCGAAAAATAAGGTATTCTTCGTGATCCATAGGAGATAGACGATTTCGTAAGGTTAGGAGTGGTGCATGGTAGCAGATTCCAGGAGAACTTTGAAGATTGCAGCTAATGATTGGTGTAGTGGAGCACAGTTTCCAGAAGAGCTGTAAGAACTTCAGTCCGGAGATCAGATAGTATGTGTCATCGTCTAGTCTGATAGACTATAAGTGTTTGAATCTTTATAGTGGATTGACTGGTAAAATGCTCGGAGTTTTTTCTAGTTGGGTTTCTCCGTGATCATACCGTGTGTTGATTTACTGCTTTATTTATTGTTTATATAATTTGCGGTATTCAAACATATGATTTATCTGACGTGATTGTTTAACCATCTAGAAATAGTAATTGGTGGCTTGTTGCTAATTTGTTATAATATTTTAATTCTGCATACTATACCTATTTACCCCCTCTAGGTATTGCTAGAGTCGAACTACGTAAATATTAGATGTGATTATGAAAACATGCATTGATAAAACTAAAATATTTATAGAAATCGTGCAAAGTATAGCAGTATATCTTTATTCTCTATCGAATTTACAATATTTTTTATAAGTGCTACATATTTTATTGTTTATCTCGAAATCAATAAAATTCACAAAGCATTCTAATTACTGGTCAATTAATTGAAAAACGTTAAACACAATAACAAGCATCAAAGAAATCACACATATTGGACGTTAAAATATTTAATTTATATTAAAAACTTCATAATAAGGGTTCGTTTACATTTTAGTAATTAAAGTTCTAACCTAGCATTGCAAAATTACAAGAAATCATATTTAAGTTGAAGGACATAACCCGAATTTTTTATAAATTGAGAAAATGAATCTTTCAATATTTTCTTCATGAAGCTCTATTTGCGCCTTTTCTTATTTATCCAAAAATCAAGTTTGAATCTTCAATTGA
>CAIGRB010037694.1:40335-51549 GCA_903798255.1 Fraxinus quadrangulata
TTGTTAGGTATTTGTAGGAGTCGAAAATTAGTTGAAAATCACGTTTCTGATTGGTTTTCAAAAGAATTCCAATCGAATAAGAAAAGTTGTATTCGAGCTCATATGTTTTTGTCTCTTTATAACCATCAATATTTTGGTCATAATTTTCACTCCCAATATTCGATCGAAGCGGTTCAAAATGTGATGAAAAGCTCATTCAAAGGGCTAAAACTTTGTTAGAATTATATTTTTTCCAATTTGAACGTTTATTATGCCAAAAATGGATCTTAATTTTTGGTTAAAAATCTAAAATATAACTTATACAATTGAAAATTGATTTGTGATAGTACTTTGATCATATTTCATTCTCTTTTGACTTCTAATTGTATTCAATTGACTCCTAACAATCTTCAGGTATCATCTTGTGGTCCAAACCAACTATTGAATAATTACAATTTAGTCCCCATATCTTGTGGTCCAAACCAACTATTAGATATTTTCAATTTAATCCCCATACTTTTTATTTCACCATTTTCCCTTATTTATTCCAATTCTTCATCCAAACATCGAGTTTTATAATATGGAACATAAAATACAACAATTTAGTATAGATTTCATCATAAAATCTATAAAATGTCGCTATTTTAGACCCCGAAAGAACCCCAAAATTTGAAATAATTGATAATACAAATTGTGAAATTTAATTCTACAATTATGCTGCCAAACGAACCACTCGCCACTCGTATTAATGAATTAACTACACATTGAGATATTAGCCCTTATTTGATCCTCATTATTTCTAAAATACATTTTTTCTCTTAGTTTTAACTACACATTTTTCAAGAAAATAATATTACACGCAAACATAGAACTTTCCTTTTTTTTACCACACATTCTCTATCAATCCATTATTTCAAAATACAAAAGAAAAAAAAAAAAAAGAGGCTTAAACATGCCATGGTCAAAATTCAAATTAAACATATCACTAACTCTTTATAATTGAGCACCTTTTAGCAGTGTTTGACTTCAATATTCGTTACGCTAAAATTTACACGACTAAGATTGAGCACCTTTTAGCAGTGTTTGACTTCAATATTCGTTACGCTAAAATTTACACGACTAAGATATTGAACAAATATTTTGAATTATATCATTTACATGCAATTAATTCGAACATTTTATTCTCTTCTCATCTCGTCTCGTCCTCTCGAACTAGTAACTAATAAATGCATCAATAACTCTTTACTCCACGCGCTAGTTAATAATCGGTTTCAAAGATTTCGTGCAATTGTTTTCAGATGGTGGTGAATTATAGAAAATATGTTGATAAGAAAATTACACAAATGGGCAAATCTATGAGCCTTGTAATGAAAAATCAAGGTAAATTGTTATATATTATCAAATTACAACATACAAAATCAGTTTTATAGAATTATTCGTGAAATTCATTATCAATTGTAGGTCAAATTAAATGTGGTAGTTAAGATCCTCGTTGAATTTTGGATGTAACAGATATCTACCATATCAAGAGGAATTGTAATTTTGCGCATTTTGAAATCTCAAAATCGCTATCCAAAAAATAAAAAAAAATACTGAAACACTTCGGCCAAGAATTTCAGCCCAAAGCCATCGGAAAAACAACCATTTTGATGTTATTCATTTAGGGCGTGTTTGATTGCATTTATTTTTCTTGAAAAATATCAGTTTTCCATTCAAATTCTTAGTTTGAAGTATTTGATTGCTATTTTTTTTTATGAAAAATATTTTTCAATTTTTAAAAACATTCCAAATTTTCCTTGTTTTTAAAGAAAACATTTTCTTTGAGAGGAGTAGGTTTTTATTTTTCTCAAAATAAGGAAAATATTTTCTTTTCAGGGATATAATTTTCATGTCAATCAAACGCACTCCAAGTTACAGTTAGCGTAATTCTAATTACATTTGGGTTATGTTAATATTACATTGAGACTATTTTGTGCGAATCATCTTACAATAATAATTTATGTATAATACAGCATTAGTTTGGAAAATGGTAGAAAGTCTAAAAAAATCTAACCTTTGTTTGGTAGGGATTAAAATTAAAATTTTAATAAATTTTAATAAAAGTTGATGAAGTGCGTGTCTGGGTCAGGGACGGACGCAGACATTTTGAGTTAGTGGGATACAATCAAACTTGCAAAAAAAATGACGAAAAAATTTAATTATTCAATATCTTATAACAATTGTTCTCTACGAATTTCCAATTTTTAATTTTTGATAAAGTTCCAATTCCCAAACTACATCTCATAAATCACAATTCGCAAATCAGTTATCCATAACATATTCACAAATCAAAGATTCTCAATTCAAAAATTGACAATTGAAAAATGGCTCTAAGCATCTTCTGGCAATTCAAACGATGGCTCCAGGCAATTCAAACGATGGCCCCAGGCAACAAAAGTGAAAAATGGGCAAAGTTCAAATTTCCATCTAAAATTGATTCACAAATGACAAATCATATATTCAGCATAATTAATTGACCGTCAGGAGATGTAAAATCAAAACTTCAACTATACAGTACTAACCATATCAGTTTTCACTCCGTTTAGGAGCGGACAGCAATGGCAACGGCAGGAGGTGGCAGCAGCGTTCACGAAATCTCTCGAGTCTCGTTTGAATTGATCGCAGGCTTGCAACATCAAGATCTAAAAATCTGTCGGAGGAGGGATGATAGGTCCAATGACTCCAATCGATCACGTGACCCACCAGGACCCCTTGTGGATCCGCCTTTGAGTTGAATAGTTGTGGATCCCTTGAAATGTGTAGTTTAAATAAGTAGTTGACTAGATTAAAATATGAATTTTAATTTTTGCATAACGGAGTTTTATATTTCAATTTCGTTGATGATTGCGTTCAAGTGTAATTTCAATCCGTCTATATGTTAATAAGTCAAGAGTGAATGTTAGAACTTAACATGAGTGTATAATCGCGAGATACGATCCATTACAAAGGAAAAAATATATTTGTTAATTTTTTATGAAGTTCCCAATTCCCAAACTACATCTCATAAATCACAATTCACAAATCAATTATCCATCATATTCACAAATCGAAGATTCTCAATTCAAAAATTAACAATTTTAAAATGGCTCCTGGCATCTTCAAGCAATTCAAACAATGGCTCCAAGCAATTCAAAGGAAAAAGTATATTTGTTTAACTAACATGAAATCAAAATGCATAATATGAAGGTATATAAACAAAAATACTCGATTGAAGTAACGATAAGTGGAAATGGACAATTTTTCAGTGTTGCTTGTCGACTGCATCATATATACCATAAGCTAAACTGCTAACAAAAATAAAAGGTTTGAACCAAAAACATTTAGCTGACCGATCCTTCGAGCTACAAAAAAGTTTTAAAGTTTGAAGAACTTCTAAACTAGGTTTAGAACTGAATGCAGTTAAGTATAGAGAGCATTTCGCTTTAGATTGGCTCAATTCCCTTCCTGGAGCGTGTTTATTAACTTCTTCCTTATCGTTAGGAATCGGGTAGTCACTAATATGTCTTACGTCCCCTCCTCAGCCTCCTTGTTCGTACTCACGGCCCTCAACATCCTGCATGTCCATGGCATATTGATGACTGCCTCCTTCATGGAAAATTTATGATCTATCTCATTCACCTTTCCACTAAGTATGTAGTTAGCAAATTTTACAACAAACACGTCGTTATAAAACCTAAAAAAGTAGAAAAAAAGTGAATACATGTTTGGATTTGTTGTAATTTTGCTTGAAAGTCATTCCTAGGCGTCAATGGGCTTGGAATTCTTGGCTAGACTATAGTGACAAATATTGGACTTATTAAAAATGATGATTACTCAGAATAATAAGATAAAAGTATAAATAATCGATGAGTGATCAAATATTCCATCAACAACAGAAAATAAATGCATTTATAGATGTTAACTACAATTGTCTTGAAAATAAAACTAACTTTTGATGAGTCTTAGTACCACATATAGAGGTAGCAATGGATGGAGCAGGCTCTCGCCCACGAGCATGGCTCTTGCTCGCCATGGGCACTCGTTTGGAACGCTCGGCTCAATCCTCGAGGGCCAGTCTCGGCCTACCATCGAGCTCATGGCTTGTGGGCCTTGCCGAGCCGAGCTTTGGCCCACAAGCTCTTTTTTTTTTTTTTTTAGATAAAACCCTCATTCTTTATTGGGGCTTGGGAACGACTGCTTAAATTTCGAGTATGCGGAATTAAAAATTATACACAAATTTGTTATGTGTACAATTTTAAAAAAAAATTTAATTAAAAACAGTATTATAAAATAACAAATTTCATTAATATGGTTAAATTAAACATTACTTATTTGACGACTTACAATTTCGGAATATTTATCTTGCAGTCGGAAATGAGTGTCTTGTCAATCCATCACGCGCATTAATACCTCCAAAATATTTTCTTTCAATCAGCTTATGACCTCGGACATAATCATCTTACCTACACTAAAAGCAGACTCTGAATCTACAATACTAACCGGAGGTGTTAGCAGGTCCTTTGCAATCACAGAAACTATTGGTCATCGCCGTTTGTACTTTCGCCGGATGTCAATTATTTTTTCTGAACTTTTTAAAATTAATTTATTACTAGACATATTATAATTAAACTAATCAAGTAATTAGGAAAACAATGTATTTGGACTTGCGTCTGATATCTGATTACATGCGGAAGACATACTACTACTAGAAGAACCTATTGCATCATATCTACATGTACTAATGCCTTCAAATAAATTTAATATTTCAGTTTCGTTTTCTTAAATATTAGCGGGGGAGCGGGTGTGAGGATGCTCGATTAATATTTGCACCNAAAAGTTAAAAGCATTTGAAATTTGATCAATTATAAATTTAGTACCCGATAAATTATATCGGGGATCCATAACGCATGCTAAAGGAAATAACATAGGTAATTGTTTCCAATATTTTTTAAATTTTAATTCCATAGAATATTTAATTTCACTAAAATCGGGGTTATTTTTGTATTTATGAACATTCCTTACAATTATATAAAGATATTCAAGCACCATATAAATAGTGAGATAGTATACTCCATATAAAATATTTGTAGAGTTGTAAAAACTTGTCAAAATTTTTTTAATTTTAAAAGCTAAAAGTCAATCAATTTTTTTTCAAAATAGTGTCATCATTATTTCTAATATGCATATTTTATAAAATTCAGTTATTGAATGTTCAAATATTTCGCATGATTTTAATAAAGTTACTATAACCATGAATATCCCCGTGGAAAAAGCTTACTGAAATATTTAGTTGGCCCCCTCTTGAAAATTTATTTGTTCTTGAGGAAAAAACAAGTGGCAGTCTCAAGGAAGAGATTTAAAGTTTCATTGATATTTGGATTGTTGATATTCCTTAAAAAATGAGTATATCAAAATAGAAATTTGCTTGTAAGACCCTTTCACCTCTTGGAAGAAAAGAGTTTGCAAGTCCATAACAACGAGTTTAAGCAATGAAGACGTAAATCCGAGGAGAGTAAGGGAGGTCTCTGAAGAAGAGATCCTCCAAACCAACGTAATGCATCAAAGGCCTTACCACTGTCATCGCAGGTGTGGAAAAACTATTACGCGACTAATTGGCTGAGGTGGCTCAGATGACTACCAACATGAGAAGCATTGCAGCCCAAAATGCGGCTATGTATGAACTCCTCATGCTAGTCCAAAATCAAAGAGGCTTTTCAGGTGCCTCGGAGTACCCTACAACCAGCCTACATCAACACCAGAAAGAAGCAAGGCAGAGCCATATGACCCATTCAAGGAGGCAGAGAAGAGAGGCCCCGATTGAAAGGAAATGGGGGTAGATGTTTCCACCAACTACACCTCTGGCTACCCTGCAAAGATACTCAGATCGGAGGGGACAACTTCTCCCTAGACTATGAAGAGCAACCTCAAAGGTCCGTGAGTGTGTTTGATCGAATTGGACAAAGGCCTAGAAATATGAACCAATTTACCCATCAAACAGCTCGGCCACATAAGCAAGTGCAAAGCCAAAGAGTCCAGGCTCCTCTGCCTAGGAATAGGCAAGAGAGACGAAGCTTGGTGGACTGGGAAAATCGAGGAGGGTTATCTCAGCCCGTGCCTCGTAACTTAGCGAATGAGAATGATTCTGATGGGCCATGTCTATCATATGAGCTCGATGAAGATGATGACAATCTCCCATTCTCCAAAAACTTCGTAGATTCCCCGGGCCTCCTGATTTCGTACCCCCCAAAATTTCAAAATACGAAGGAAAAGGCAACCGTGAGAAACATTGCTAATTAAAGACCAGTTTCTAGGTCCATGCTTCTCCACCAACCTCTGCAACAATTTATACTCTTTTGGGATCCACGGGCCCTTGATCCGATCCATTTCTTTCCTCTATGATAACACTGCCATAACAAATAAAATGAAATCGAGGCTATAGATTCAAATTTCAATATGTACAGATGTTTGAAGAGACGAAACCTCACCTCAATATAAGAGGTAAGCAAAGAGTATGCAATGTGTATCTACATATCAAAATCAAAATAGGTTCCATTGAGTCTCCAATGTTTGGGTCTGTATTTTTTTCAGCCAATAAGGAAATTGTTGGAGTATATTGTTGGAAATTGTTTGATGATGATGGTGGTGGTGGTGGAGGACGAGGAGGAGGAGGACAAGGAGGAAGAGAGTTTTTTAATAATTTATTTGAGAATCATTTGCACTTTTTAATAATTGCAATTAGTTCTTTATTTTTTTAATTTAAATATGAGAGTATATTTGTCATTTCACATATTTTATTAAGAAATTGGATAAAGACTGATGAAAATGATTTTTTTTTTTCCTTTTTTTACATTGAAATGTGAAAATAGAGAGAAAAATGCAAAAAAATTAAAATTAAAATTGAGGATATTTTGCACACTACAGATCAAACGTTAGGACATTTAATGTTAATAAGCGGGTAATTAGCCCAAAACGTCTCTACCTTTCAAGGTTTTTGTGAAAAACGTCCCTACATTTCGTTTTTTGATGCAGAACGTCCATACATTTCACATTATTTGAGCTGAATGTCCCTCTCACCAATTTTTAATATGAAATGACCAATATACCCTCCTATATAAATAAAAACAAAAAATAAAAGAAAAGAAAAATAAATTGCAATCTGCCTTAAAATTTTTTAAAAATGCAAAGCAGTCCAAAACTTATGAAAATATTAAAAATAACAAAAACAAACACTCTCTCTTCTCCTCCACCTCCCTCGACCCTCTGATCATCACCTCTACTCTTCTCCACCATCACAACCTCCGGACATTGGTACCAAAAAAGTGGTGATTTTTTGCTTTTTTTTCAACCTGAATGCGACCAAATTCCTGCAGCCTCCGACCATCCAAGCCGCCGGACGTTGACACCAGTCAATAGCCCTCCAATTCCCCTTCAATTACCACCCAACCACTCCCAATTTCATGAACTGTAGTGGCCGGAATTAATGCTGAAAGCTCACTGTCTTCAAATCTAAAAATCAACAAAAATTATATTCCAGCCACCCCCATGATCGGAACTCACCTCCTATCAATTTACAATAATTTACAACAACCATCAACAAAAAAAAAATTAATTTCATGCCAGATTCTTCGCCAGTTGTGACAGTCAACGAAGTTCTAACAAATCCAGGCAAAATTGTGGAAGACACATGGGTGGAATAGCTTCGCCATGATAAGAGGGTGTTGAATGGAGTGGTCCGCGACCATAGGTCAAAGGGACGACGTCGGAATCAGCCAAGTTCAGTGCGTGGTTCGCTATAGTCGCGACTGCGTTATTTTCAGTTTCAAATTGAACTCGTTGGATAAGTGTTTTGGATGAATTGCCCACATGGCTGAGGTTGTTTGGGTGTGGGCAACCGAATGTGATGGTTCGCGATCCTGTTGTTGGTCAGAGGTGCGACTTCCAATTGTTTGTCCATTTTTCCAGTAGCTGATTTTGCTTGTTGATTTCTGCCGGATTATTGGATGATATGGGGAATTCTTGGGATGGAATTGTAGATGGTGTTGGGGAGATTGTGTTGGTACCAATGTCCGGAGGTTGTGACGGTAGGGAAGAGTAGAGGTGGTGATCAGAGGGTGGAGGTGGTGGAGGGAGGCGGAGGAGAAGAGAGTGTGTTTTTGTTATTTTTAATATTTTCATAAGTTTTGGACTGATTTGTATTTTTAAAAAATTTTAGGAGCAGATTGCAATTTATTATTATTATTTTTTTTTATAATATAGGAGGGTATATTGGTCATTTTATATTAAAAATTGGTGAAAAGGACGTTAAGCGCAAATAATGTGAAAGGTAGGGACGTTCTGCGCCAAAAAAATGAAAGGTAAGAACGTTTTCCATAAAAACCTACAAATGTACAAAGACTGGGACGTTTTGCGCTAATTACCTTGATAAGCTCAAAGTTCAGCGCCGGTCCAAACATTTAACTCCAAAAATATTTTAGTTATTCGAATCACCCGACCACACGCATCTGCCATCCCTCCTCCTCAGTGGAAGCAGTGATATCTGCTCAATTTCTCATAAATGGCGAATCCAAATGGAAAGGCATCAATTACTCACGTCATTTTCGACATGGATGGCCTGTTACTCGGTAAACACATTTACCCATTCATTTTAGTCAGTGTGCAATAATTTGGGCGACAATGGATTGAGTTCATTATTACTATTTACTGTTGAACATTTAACTGCGATATTACGGGGGTTTAACACTTGATACTTGATTGATGAGTTGATTGTCGTTGGCAGATTAACATTTTAGCCCTAGTATTGTGAGCTTTATTGAGTATAAATTCTGTGCGGTTGAATTATGGTAACAAAGGAATGCTAAATCCCGAGAAAATAATGAAATTCGTATGTTTCTTCAAAATGTTTAGAGAACTGGAGGTTTGAATTTTATATTTGAAAACGGAAGAAAATATCTTCTATTTGTTGCTCCCTTTTCCATTTTTTTGTGATCAAATATAGCTTGACTTGATCAAAATTAATTGGATTCAGAATCTTCTGTTTAGGAGTTTTTTGCTCATTAAAAGTTTTCAAAATGCGTAACAAAGCCTATTTTGAACCGAAAACAATATGGGCTTGATTACTAACCGTATTCCTGGTCTAATCAGAGTAATACACACTTAAAATATTTTCGCATCGAAGGATTTAAAAGAATGTTTTGATGAACAAAATGATGGAAAACTAGACACAGTACATTATAAGTGGGTTGGTGCATATGCAGGTTTCCAGATATTATTATCTGGAAAGGAAAAAAATTAACATTTGAAATTTGTTCATTTCGGAAAGTGAATTGGTTCTAACTTATATCTGAAAGCACTTTGTTTGCCTTCGAGTGCTCTTACAATAAGACAACTGTGATATCTAACCTTAGCCACAATAGTAAAAGATGAAGAGGAAAATGTTTGAGTTTGATTTGACGTGTACCATTTCGCCCAATGAAGATACAGAAGTTTTGAGGTTTACGTTCTAATATAATGTGGATGAGGAAGCAATATGCTCCTTTACAGATCATATTGCCGAGCCATAGTTCCCTGCTAAATAAAGAGAATCTCTGTTGTTTACCGGTTTGAACTTTGATACATAAATTTACTTTGTCATTTACCTTTCTCCAAACCATTTATCAAGTACTTTCACTTTCTCTGGAATACTATAGCCTCTAGAAATCAAATTATTGCATCCATATTCCAACATAACATGATTGTTTCACCCATGCCGTAAAATTGTGTAAATCATGCATTTGCTGTTTCTTTGAGGGAAAAGTAAGTGTTTTTTACTGTTTATTATTTATGTTTGACTTTGTAGAGATTATTTTCTTCAATTTTTTTACAAATTTTTATTTTATCATTTTGGTTAGTGTAGCATGTTTATATAGAGTAAGAGGTGGTACAGTAGTTATGTGCTTGCAGATTAACATGTAGAATTCCAGCTTTTCGATGATTGTTCTGACTTAATAGATCCTCCTCCTTCACAAGTCATAACTACTTATCCCATTTTGATAAGATTTTCATTAGTATCCCCATTTTCAGTTTTCTTTTAATGGAAGGTCTTTGGGGCTTTACCTTATCAGATGGATGTTTGCGTCATTCTACTACCTTCTTTTCTATTTCAGTCTCCATCCTTCTTGTTGTTTGGAAAATGAGCATGTTTATAATGTTTTGCTTTAATAGTTGCATAGTTGAAAGCTATGTGGCTAATCAGTTAGCAAAGAAACCAAAGCGTTACATTGCTTTTAATTTTCTTCAGACACAGAGAAGTTCTACACTGAAGTCCAGGAGATTATACTTTCTAGGTACAATAAGACTTTTGATTGGTCTCTTAAGGCTAAAATGATGGGGAAGAAGGCAATAGAAGCTGCTCATGTTTTTGTGGAAGAAACTGGAATTGTTGATTCACTTTCGGCAGAAGATTTTCTTGTAGAAAGAGAGGAAATGTTGCGCAATATGTTCCCAACAAGTGAACTCATGCCAGGTTTGGTGTATTAATGCATGTTGTATTATATTCTTAATTATTTTCATTTCTCTGCTTCTTCTCTCTTCTTTCTCTTGCATCATAAACAAATGTATTTTTTGCGTATGTAAACTGCATAGGAGTGCATGTAACAAATTTGTCAATGCAAAAGTGTCAATCACCTTTTGGCAAGAATACTATCTTTTGTCAGCAGTTTCATATGCAGCTCAGAGTGGTTTTCAGAAAGAAGCATGGCTTTCATTTAGTGTTTTGATATCAATAGTGGTACTGTATGTTAGTCCCCTTGCATTTGAAATTATTATAGAGCTTTGAATATCAAGTTTATAGTTGTTGAATTAGCTGCAACTTAGTTCTTTAAAGGAAACAAGTGTAGGAACTTTCTATTTTGGATATATAGGATATTCTTATGATTGATGTGATGGAAACTAGAATATAGAGATTAACATATTCTTTCAGTTGCATTCAACAAAAGATGAAACAGAAGAAGAAATCCCCGAATTTTCTTATTAAAATTCTGAGTTTTTGTTGTATGATCTCCACTTCTCTGAATCAAGATGCCGTAGTTGCTAACGCATGAATACTAGCTATAGATGAATTGAAGTTTTCCTTGAATTTTCAGTGAAGAATGTGAAGGAATTGAATTGTGTATTTTTTTTATTATATATTTAGGGATTTCCATATGAATGGTCCGTCCTTTTTTTTTTTTTTTTTTTTTT
>CAIGRB010037694.1:51581-83742 GCA_903798255.1 Fraxinus quadrangulata
TTTTTTTTTTTTTTTTTTTACTCTAGTGGATCTACATATGTGTGGCCTTTGTGAAGCTTTTGTTTTTGTTAAGTTGTTCAGGAAGAAATGGAACATTGACAATCTGTTCCTTTTATCCAATTTTTTTAATCTTGAAATTGAAGGTCCTTTCTTTATGAGGACTTTTTATCATTGTCATTGTAAGTAGTGAACTAATGATTTCATTTTGTTTTATGTGTCACTGCTTTGTCTTTTCCTTCTATCTTTTAAAACATTACCTTCTTATTACAGGGGCTGACCGTTTGATTCGTCACCTCCATCAAAATGGAATACCAATTTGTGTTGCAACTGGGTATGATGATTGTTTTCTATTTAATTATACGAGATTTTTGAGATTTTGCAAATTAAATTGTCTAATGAGCAAACATATTTCAATGCATCCGAAAGTTCTCATAGAAGGCATTTTGAATTGAAGACCCAAAGACATGGTGAGCTTTTCTCGCTGATGCATCATATTGTTCTCGGCGATGATCCTGAAGTTAAACAAGGGAAGCCATCACCAGATATTTTTCTTGCAGCAGCCAAAAGATTTGAGGTACGCTCTAGGTAGCAATTTAGTCTAACGCTTACAAAGTACAAGGTAATATCAAGAGTAACTAGTAATAGTAGAATCCACATGTAGGTGGGGCGCATAACAAATTAAACAATGATACAAAGATTTAAACCTGAGACAGAGTCTCACGATCTCAACCTATTTGGTCACTGATAGAACAAGGGATCATTGTCATTATATCTATTTAGTATTTAGATTTATAAAAGTTGGTTGGTTGCGATCATGAATTTGTTTGTATTCAGGGAGGACCAGTCGATCCGCACTCGATTCTTGTTTTTGAAGATGCACCATCTGGTGTCCTTGCAGCTAAGAATGCTGGCATGTAAGTTTTTGTTTATCATTCTTTTGCCCATACAAAAGATTTATAATGATATTTGTTGTGTTCATATGGGGAACAAGTTAAGTTGGAAGAGTAAATATGGGTAGAATTTGAATATTTGATATTGGTGACAGCAGATTGGTCTTTTATAAATGACAATCAATTAGACAAAAAATGCATAACAGTTTCAAATTTTCGTTATTGCAATGCCCTTTGATACCAGGGGAAAACTCGTGGAAAGTTGCTTTTCATATTTCCCTATTTTAGTCCTGAACTTTGCCAAGATTCCTAAGATCATGATAGAGTGTCCTTGACTTTAGATTTATCTTAATAAAGGAGCTTTAGTTTTTCATGAGGACTATATATACAATATGTGAAAAAGGCTTTTCCTTTTGAATGACATTTGCCTCTTCCTGCTGCGAGGGTGTCGCATGAAACCAAACTGCCACCACCGGATCAAGGTTAGGGGGCATTGATCCCCCATTCTTACCAACCTTTAGAGTGCAATCGACATTTTGCTAGCTAGAACTCAGCAGATAAAAATCATTGATATCCTCTATTGTCAATTTCTTATTCATTCATTTCGCTTGACCGGTGCTCCTTTCTCATCTCAAACCAGAACAATTGTTAGCGGTAGGGAAGATTGCCTAAGAGAACTGATTGAAGGGACTTGGACTTATTCGAACCAAACTTTAGCGCCTTAAAGCTAAGCCTATCATGAAAATCAAAATCCTTGATCGACTGTGAGGAACATCTCAAAGTATGGGGCAAAGGATCAAGCGCTTTGACTTTGTCTTTCAGGATCCACCACATGTTAAGTTTGAAAGTCGTGTGATGGATCACCATCCAGCACGATTCAAAGAGCACTTTTAGTTTGTCTTGGCAAAAAGAATCCCCCTTTCAAGCAAGAAGAGGTGGAGTCACCATTGCCTCTTTATTATTATGGTAACTCAGTGTATAAAGATGTCAATATGAGATTTTATTTTGATTTGATATGTCCTCCTATGAGACTCATTTTTGGTTTTCGTCTCGGAAGGTGTATTATTCTACATTTTCTGAGGAACATTCGTCGATTTCTTTCTTTCCTATCGACCATGATGATTGAAACAACGCAAAGAAATCCTAACTTGGAAAGATGAAGGGCCGATGGTTGGAATTTGGAAAAGTCAGACCGATCAAGTGTGAACGAAAACAAGTGAGACGCTGGGGGTCATGGAAAATACTCGAGTCAATCAAGCTTGATGATCGAGAGAAGCAAAACGAAATAGGATTTGGCCGAAAAAGAAGCAAGTATATGGATACCAAGACCGATAACCATCAATAAAGAAAAATATTTCTAATCACTTCGGGTTAGCAGGGTTCTCTAGCATTTGTGCTATCATCTACATATATATTCTTGTCCCACCTTTACCTCTTTTCCACCTTTGTTGATAGGTAGCCTAGATTTTTTCATCGAACTACTTTTTTTGGTTCTTTAAATAGAAAGTGCACGTCAGACTTTGTTGCAGGTTAAACATTAACGATTTGTATTGTTTATCACTGTTTTCTGCCAGTCTCTAGCTGAGAGCGCATGAAAGTACTTTAATGTAGGCTTTACAGTTATTTGATGACTTTGTGTTCTGAACGCATATTGCATGCAGGTCAGTAGTCATGGTTCCAGATCCAAGATTGGATAGCACGTTTCACGAAACTGCTGATCAGGTTCTGAGCTCCCTATTGGATTTTAACCCAAGTGATTGGGGTCTGCCTCCTTTTCAGAATGCAGCGTGCTAATCACACTGCTGAGTACTGTTGTTTTTCTTCTTGGTCTACCCATCAAACCCCACTGGATGAGGTTGTTTGAGAGATCTAATTCATGGTAATTTCTTCAGATATGCACTGCATTGATTTTCAAACAGAAGTATATTTTAGTTAAGACTGCAAATTGCGCATCCCTGAATTAACCATAATTATACTATGGAATATGTGTGAACTTCAGATTATGCAAAAAAGAACATTAATTTCTGGAGTCAGTGAGATTGTACTATTTATTTGCTATTGTTCTCGTGAGCAATCACAATTAGTTGAACATTTTGCACTCTTGATTATGTAGTGACGTGGCACCGTGTCATACATAAATGATTGATGGTTTATCATAACTTATGAGAAAACTTTTTGAAGAAATCTTGTTAGGTGCGGTTTTATGCTCCTCCAAATTGTTGGATCTACAGTGAAATAAAATATAATCTTTACAATAATCATCTTTTATATCATTGTTTACATTGTACCACATGGCAATACACTATTGAATAGTTCTAAAAAAAAAAAAAATTCCTCCCAAAATTTTTGAAAACTAAGGGGATGTTATTCTCAATGTAATCCGATGATTGTAATTGTTAAATGTTATGATCCTTTTTGTGTGTGTGAGTGTCAAATGCAGCATTTATATGAAGTAGGTGTGGAATATTTGAACTTTATATTATTTAGTCCCGTTTGGTTTAGTTAAATAAAAATCAAATTTTTAGCAGATTTTGATAAAAGTTGATAAAATATATGATTGAAAAGTTAATAAAAGTTGCGAGTTTTATGAAATGAGTGGTTGAAAATTAGTTCGAGAAAAAATAAATTTTAAAAAAAGGGGTCAAATAGGGTTAGTGACTTGGCACTGTGTCATACGTAATTGGTTGATGGTTTATCATAACTTGTGAGAAAACTTTTCAAGAAATGTGGTCAGGTGCTGTTTTATACGTGTCTCCAAATTATTGGATCTTATAGTGAAAATTGTTATGATCTTATATGTGGCAAATGCAGCATTTATATGGTTAAGTAGGTATGGAATATTTGACATCCTGGGGTCGATGAAAGGTTATGAACAGTATTCTTAAAAAGTTCTACTGCATGTACATTTTTTAGCAATAAGAATGCGTGTCAAACCTCTGAAGCTCATAATATTTTGTTTATTCATTACATTAATTTTCTTTTTTTTAAAAAAAAAAAAAATTCCTACTTGTGCAACTTGGATTTCATAGACGACTTGCTTGTGTATGGAGTAATATTGACCCAATTATTCGCTCGTGAGCGTGCAAGTGGTTGCGTTGATGTGGGGTGAACTTTTCACGCGTATGTGATATACATATCTAGTCATGATCCATGTACGTTTTATATATGTTGATAAATAATTTGATGAATTTTGACAAGTATTTTGATGGGATTGCATTGATTTTTTGTTAAATTGTTGTGATACGAATCTACGTTTTGACAAAATGACATTGTTTTAATGCACCACGAAAACGACGTAAACCATACGTACTATTCGGGACTGTCCTTTTTCCATGTCGTTTGTGTTGTTAACTCTTGACTAAATGCATCTGATACTTTTAAATGCTGGTTTATTGCACGTTGGCTAGCAGTTCGACTTGCTTTTTAAGTTCCAAAAAGTTGGCTGAACACAAAATTATCAGATCCATGGGCATGCTAGCTACTGTGAGAAGTTAATTCTCTACTTCTACTTTGAATTTAAGAACTCAATGTTTTGAATCATTGACACAAAACAAAAATTGAAGCAATGAAAATTACACGATTTGTAATGATTCACTCTTAATGTAAAAGTTACATTCTTTTATTGTTACGTAATTTCACTATAATGGAAAAACATGATAACGACTTGACTGTAGAGCATGTATAAGAAGTGTTTATAAACGATTTAAATTATAAATAAATAAAATTAGAGTGGAATAAGTGAATATTACTCGTGGATTTCTTGAAATGTGTGGATAAAAGTGATTTGAATGTTTTTAAACAATTTATAAAATGAGCCAAACATAGGTTAAATTTACTATGCTTTCGTTTAAAAACAATTTGCCCTAATACAANTATCATACCAACTAAGCTGGGATACCTGGTTAACAAAAAAAAAAAAAAAAAAAATTGGGACAGAGAAAAAAATAGAATCTATAATGCAATAGGACATGACTTGAGATTCTTGTATAATGCACGAATGAAATTAAAAGTAGATTTGATTATTTAAGCAAAAATAGATTATAGGAAGGACCACAGTTATTTGTTTCTTTAATTAGGTGTATTAAGCACAAGAAAAAAACCACTATTAATTACTTAAAATTGGTCCATAATTTCACCAAACAAAAGCTGTTTTAACATTATTATATTTTTGGCATAATGTGTGTAACTTGCAAGTGGCAAATGGCGTGTTTGTATATTGGAATGGGCATGGCTTATTTATTTATAATAATTGAACAAAAGAGAGGACAGTTGTAGACTACTGAGTTTACGAGGTGTTCTATGGTTGTCGTCAGCTCGTATTATTAGATGTTTGGTCAAGTCCTATAACGAGCGAAACCCTCATTTTGTGTTGCTGAGGCACTCGCCCAAGGAGAAAGCCTTTGCAACCAAAGTGTTTATTACACGTCTCTTTTGTTTAAGTCTACCTAATTATTCTCAGATAGCAAATAAAATATATGTACAAAAAGTTCTTTTTCTTTTCAAACACCGATTAAGAATTAATTTTCAAGGATATATAGGACATTTTTAGTATGTAGAAAATCAAGAGCTGTGGCTGCATTATATCAATAAATATTAAATTATTTTTGAATCCCCAAGACGGATTTGATCTCTTCTTTCTTCTTTTTGGCCAATTAATTAATTATTATTGCTATTTTGGCCTTTTTTCTTCTCAATTTAAATTATAATATTTCTATACTTCCTGGAGAACGAATTGGTTAAATCTTTAAATAATTTCTCAGTCTTCCTCAAGCATTTAACGCCACACCATTTTATCAAAAAATCAAGGATTAAATGACTATTTATCCACTAATAAAAACTGAAAAGACAAAAGTTACTGGCAATATTGATGTTTTAAGCAAATTAATGAGTTTGTGACCTCAAATGTTATTGTTGGATGCATGTGGCAGATAAATAATTGAAAGAAAATATCAAAAAAGGTAGCTGCATTAAGATTTAAGCATTTCTTGTTACTTTTAGGGTAAAAAAAATTTGTATTCCTTGTGATTAATAAATCGAATTTCCATCCCTTCCCTCTAATTTTTGAAAATAAGCTAATGAGTTTTACCCAAAACAAAAAATAAGTTACATCGATCAAGCACAGTATGATTTAATTAAGGATAAATTGTATGAAGGATAATTGGAAAACATTGGTTTACAGAATACAGCTTATAATTTTCAATGGTTCCATAATTCAAAAGTTCTTTAGTAAAATTCTCCAAGCACAAATTAGTTCAATGACCTTTCAATTCAGAAAGGGTTTCTAGTTTTTTTTTTTTTTCTCAAGCTTCATAGAACTGAATACTGATCAACCAGCAGCAATTTAATTTAATTCATCTCCTTTTTCTGTGTTCTTGATCTACCCTTTGCTGGTAATATTCGAATCCTTTTCGCCACTCTAACAAAATCCCTGCAGATGCAAATAATTATTAGATCTTGAAAATAATTTCAAGATTTTGCTCCCTCTCACTCACCCACAAAAAAAAAAAGGGAAAAAAAAGAAAAGAAAAGAAAAGAAAAAGCAGCAGCAGCAAAAAGTACTACAAAATAAGTGATTATCTTACTTCCATTTAAGGTCACCAACAAGAAGAAGATCATTTTCCATGTCTTCATATGCAATGAGGTGACCAGGAACAGCATTTGAAAGATCAACATCAACATCATTATCAGATGACGACGATGCATCCTCATCAACAAACATTTGTCTCAAAGCCTTTGCCAGGCTTTCGTAGCTTCCATGTTTGTGAAGACTAATCCGCTGGCAGATCGAACGGCCTTCCAACACCACCGTCACTGGTGGCACCACCGATGAAACAAGATCATCGTCCAAGAAACCCGAAAAAGTTTGGAGACTTTTAGGGTTTCCCATGAAGGGCACTGTAGAGGGAGCCGTGTTATTTAGTTTGCTATAGAAATTTGATGGGCTTGAATGGTTGATAAACTGCTCCTGCCACCGCCTCTTCAGTGATTCTTGCCTTTGTGAATCGAAATTGCTCATTGTTTTAAATGTTCTTGATCAAACTTTCTTTACAGAATATTTTAATTTTGTAAAACTTCGAAATAACAAATCAGAAAGAGAACTGAATGAAAGGAGGATTTAGGTCACGGACGTGGGTGGGCCAGGGGGTTGCGTTCGTGTGTAAACTTTTGTAAATATGTGTTTGTTGTGCATATATTGTATTGTATATATAGAAGAAGGGAGCACAAATGTCGGGGGTTGGTCTGAAACCGCCCTTACCTGGAGACCTATCATTTTCAAACTTCAAAGCAGCCATTAATTGTCTGTACAATTAATGTTTGCATCAAGGATGACATGCTCTCCTATATGTCAAAATTTGGTTAATAATGTGAAAGGGTGTTAGGAAAATCAAAGGTTACGATGGATGTCAATAGAAGAATGTCAAAATTAATGTAAACAACAATATACATGTAAAAGAATTGAATTCCGAGTCCCCTAACAAATGTCACTATGTTCTTCAATGTACGAGAGAATCCAGTCACTTGAGCATACCAAATATATATGTCATGAATTTATTATATTTTCAAGATCAAGCTATTGATGTACAATTCAAAAATCACAAGTCGTAAACTATTCACTTCTTTTTCAAGAGAAAAAAGCAATGATCGATCTGAATAATAAGTCTCTGGCTAGTAGATTATACTGCAGTTAGATTAGACTTTTTTATTGCAAATATAGATAGACTCCACGTTTAGGGTGAAAAACGGTACAAAAGAAATTAAAAGCATGGGATGAAACGCTTGTGAATGCAAAAGGGAATGGCATTTTTTTATTTTTTTTATTTTTTTTTCGGTTTTGAATTTTCCCACTATTTAATAACATATAATTGAGATTACTATATACGTGTATAGTACGTTGGAGCATTGGATTTTATAAAGAAATATTTTTTATTGGGATAGTGACTCAATGCTTGAATAAAAAGTAAAGTGAAAAA
Source organism: Fraxinus quadrangulata (assembly GCA_903798255.1). Taxonomy (NCBI): domain Eukaryota; kingdom Viridiplantae; phylum Streptophyta; class Magnoliopsida; order Lamiales; family Oleaceae; genus Fraxinus; species Fraxinus quadrangulata. Next base: position 59,443 of record CAIGRB010037694.1, read on the forward strand.
AAATAATAGTTAATGTACCAAAAATTTAGATGGAAGACAAGTAAGAAAAGCATAGTAAATTGGAATTGCATGGGGCTATGGTGACGACCGCGCTGCAGTAGGCGAAGGGATCGCTAGCTTGTTTGACTCCAACATGGTCGGGTCTGACACTCTACTCCATGACTCCTCTTTTGCCTTTTTCATTTCTCCAAATTTATATATGAGTTTTGCTGCGGGGTTTACACCCCCGTTTATAGAATTTAAACTTGATAAGATCTCACATCATTTTCCATAAAAACATATTTAATCCAGTCGCTCATTTTCTGCAATGTTATGATTTGTACGCGCGGATGTAGCTATTTATAGTACAAATAGCTTTCCCGTTTATACATTGATTTTAATGTTAACAAGTGTTATTCAATTCATCCTAAGAAATATATACAGTATTTATTGGAGCTCGAAATATGTAAATTCAAGGTCGAATCGACTCACGAATCAATATGTGTTTTATAATGAAATCATTAGTTCCATTTGTAATTTTGGAAGCGGAACAAAACCGAACCATTACTTTCATTTATAATTATGCTATAGTTGAATTATAAATAAATTTGAGCAACTTAGTACTAGCTTAGACTCAAATTTTATTAGATAGATTAGAAATAAAAAGTGACGAGATTGAGTGTTTATTAAACGGAGAAATCCACTTGTACAGAACTGTTTCTTTCGTCATTTTGACATAATACTCACATGGAAAATGGGCCCCATGTGAGTAAAATATTATTATAAAAAATGGGGCACACCTCTACGTGTGTATTATGTGATTTTCACATAATTGATTTTTCTGTAATTATAGCATCTTTCTTATTAAACGCAGACTTGTTGAGTGAGCAAACGTCACCATTTATGAAAAAATGGGCCAAGACTTTTTTTTTTAAGACTGCTTGAGCACCTCTAATTGGGCAGGGGTATTTCTACATGGCTAAGAGCTAGTTTGCCATATTTTTTATTTTTACTTTTATATCGTATAGAAGAATTTTTGAAGGAAGTTAGCTTAATTTTTATTTGAAAATTAAAATTTAGAAAAAAATTTCTATTTTAAAAATAATTTTAGAGAAACTCATATTAGACTAACTTCTTCTGAAAATTCTTCAATTACCAGAAGCCCTTTTAAGGTGTGTTTGATGAAAATTATTGGGGAAAGAATGTATATTGAAATAGTAAATTAATGGAGAATGTGTGGTTAAAAAAGAAGGAAAAATTATTGATGTGATGGAAATTTTTATTTTATTGAAGAATGAGTGATTGAAAATCAGTAGAAGAATGAAAATGAAAATGAAAATAATTTTCAAACAGGGCCTTATAAAATCAATCAATCGGGTCTAAAAATAGCTTTTGAATTGAAAGCCATGCTAAACAGGGAAGGATTGTATTGTTGTACTTTATGTATTAAATATTTTCATCAAATATTAATTACCAATATTAGTAGCTGTCATCTTTTTATTATTTGTAGCTGTCATCTTAATGGGACCATGAGAGTAGATAACTAGTCTAAATTGAACGTGTTAACATAAATTACATTTTCATTTTTTGCAGTAATATTGGACGAGATTGAATAGTATTATGAAGAAAAACTTAATTCTTTTTATTAAAAAGTACTAAAATGCGTACTAATTATGCATTTAGAGTCATTACGGGTTCCTCCAAATGAGATAAATTAAACGATGATTTAGAGTTTATAATTGCGTCAAGAAGACCGTTTACAAATCACGATTAAATTAAAAGTTGTGTTCAATAAACTAAGGAAAAATTCGTACTATCACCATTTAAATTCCTGTTTTCACAAATATCAAATTTTCAAAAAGTTTCCATAAATCAGGTAATAGGTCATATTATTTATGAATTTATTTATGATGAGTAATGTTATATAAAGTGGACGAAATTTTATGATAAAGAGAGCAATTATATATATATATAATATTTGCTATCATCTGTGTACATGAACAAAATGGGATTGTGATTGGATTGATGTTTAGCTCTCTTATTTAGTTGTGATCAGTATAGAGAAATATGAGTGACAATTTGGCCTATGTTGCGACTTCTAATGCGCATGCCCACCTACATGCTAGACTTTTTGACATTTATTGTGTAATCAGTCCTGTGTTATTTGTGACATCTAACACATCTATCCATATATCTATCTGTGTGAGTTATATTTGTGATATTTTTTGCATATATCTCTATGTGATATGACATGTTTACCATCGTGGCTTGATTCTCCTTCTAAAATTGTGATGAATATGTCAAAGATAGGCCAATTGTGGCATATGTCTTATCCTCGCTAGCATTTGAAATTAATCAGTGTTATGTAACAAGATGATGTGAAATGTGACCTCTATCTGTTCGTTATTGAGTGAATTGTGACATTGTGACTTGAATATAAAGCAAACTATATTGGGTGGATCGATGTAGGTCGAAAAACATATAACGAGCGTGTCCTGGAATAGTGAAATGGGAAAGAAATTTTATATAAGAATCCACATCACATTCAAGACGATAAGATTAATAGAAATTAGATGAATATGAATTTGAATTTAAAAATTAAATTTTAGATCATTTTAAGACATGATTTAGTTTAATTTTCTCATAAATAAACTCATTGTTTATCGTTGACATATTGGGTTTATATGTAAATCAAATCTTGTACTCTCCACTGTATGGGCTTGAGTTCATGGAAGATTGCCAAGTGCTTAGAAGTCAGTTAACAAATGGGCCTATCTGGGTCAAAACTATTATTTGGCCCCATCTTGCAATTGCCCTGCCTGGATATTTGGGCCTAATTTATATTTTCTCCGTAGAAGGTTGGGAAAAATTCATAAAGAGTTTAATTATAACTCATTTCAAACTAAGATAAAATGTTTAAAACTTCAAAAAAATAAATAATTTTTATATTATATTTCTGAAATAATTAATTAAAAATATATTTTATAAATTAAATATAAGGTCACAGTTATATACAATTTGATCATAGTCTATCGAACTAATTGGTTACAAATAACAAATTTTATAAGTCACAACTTATTTCATGGTCATAAAATATCAAATTAACTGATCACAAATTATGTTTAGATCACAAATAATCAAATTATTGGTCACAAATTAACATTTTTATATCACACGTTATTTGTTTATCACAATTTATCTATTTCATTGGTCACGTATTCTTTATTAGTTACACATTAACCAATTTATTGGTCACCATCAATCAAATTATTTGTGATCACCACCAACACTTGTTACCACCATCTCATCACTACCACCAGCCGCATTGTCGTCGAAACATCGCCACTAGAATCACCACCTCTCGACAGCAATATCTCAAACACCACAGCTAACATCACTAAAAAATCAGATTTAAAATTATTATAGTCACCGCCACAGTCGATCCACAACCTTATCCATCACCATCTCGCAATCATGGCCCACCAAAAATCACAACTATCACCTCCTCTATCTCCATCTCCACAACACACCACCACCCCCACCAAAAATCCCGGAACCACCACTGCTGCCGTCATGACCTCAAAAAATCTATAGCATCGTAATCTTGATATTGGTTTCTCCAGTGTCATATGCCACTAAGAAATACTTATATTTTATTCTGCCATTCCCCTATTTTCTTCCATGAAGGCAACACTGTAATTTCTGCATCGTTGCACCAGGGAACTGCCACTACAACACGTAAAGTGGTGCTGCAAATAGCCTGGAGCAGTGCTTTGTTAGCGGCACCGCCTCCACCACACCAGAACGCCTCTTCGTGTAGAGGTCCGGAGAGAGAACATTTAAATCTTAATTTTGAAAAGAAAACATTAAAGTGAAAAAATAATTAAAATTTAATTTAGTATACTGTTTATTCTTATCTAATAATATTACAAAGCAAATTTCTAATAAATATTGAATAAATAAACACATATATTATTTATAAAACTAATATTGTGTGGTAGTTAAATGAATTTGACACTGTGGAAATTACACCCACCCTTAGTTTTAAACCATACAATTCAAAATTAAGATTTAAATGTTTTCTTTTCAAAAATCAGATATAAATCAAAACTAAAAATATTGGATTGTGCACATCTATTTAATTAACAATATAGTTATAAATATGTAACATAGTTGGAAAAAATTATACAAACAATTTTATATTTATTAAAATAAGAAATAATTATTTTAAGAAGCACTCTTTAGATGCCTTTGATTGTCATGCCCATTTTAGTGTATCAATTTCGTCATTATAGAAGTGAGGGTCGAGAACTGTTATGCCGTAAAATTGAGGTTATTGACCGTCTTTATAACGTGGAACTCGTAAATTTTGACTAATTTCGACCTTGAAAAGAAGAAAATATAATTTAAGAAAAAAACCCACCTGCAGTTGAATATCCATATAATTGTGAAAAAGATTGGGAGAAAATGAAGCAAAATGAAGAAAAAACCCACCTGCAGTTGTCTGTCGCGTCAGGCGGCCCCCCATTGTGTACATTATGGAAATCCCAAAATAATGTACCGAGGACCAAAAAGTTTAGAGAATTATCCCTCAACTTATCAGAATTAAGAAATTGACCCCAGAAATTTTATAGTTAGCGATCCCCAAATTTGAATCTAGGTCTGTATATTGGGTGGATTGGTCTCCAAACAATCCATTACATTTCAGATATTTCGTAAATGAAATCATTCGGGTCCACGTAAGTTCGGGTTCAAGTTCAATTTTATCCATAATTTTTTTAAAAGCTAACAATTTTTTTTCTTAATATCTTAGCAGAAATAGAATAAATAAAATATATTTCAACACTGTCTTAATCCACTGCAAATGTGTCATCAAACAACATTCAACCCCTGTTTGGTCCGGATTAAAATCCGATTTTAATTCAAGTCAAAGTCAAACAATCAATTTTATTCCACGACTTTTCAACTATACATTTTAGAAATTTCTATCAAAATCTATTAAAAATCTAATTTTAATCTCCACCAAACACTCTCAATGTTTAGCATATCAGCATCCACTTCTAGTTTGAGCTAGCGTGTAAAGTGCGGTTAGGAGTGACTACGAACAAGAATGATATGATTTTAAATGTATAAGTCCGATAGAATAATGTATTTACTACTTGGGTCATGCACACTTGCTACTTGTTCGATCATGTCATTGGGTCGGTGAATAAGTCATGAAAAATATAAATTATAGAAAATAACAAATTCGATTCTAGAGTCAAATGCTTATAGTTCTGGTTTAAAAATTAATAACCATTCGAGGCTCAATCAATCTTAGTTTCAAAGCCCCCACTTTTTTTTTTTTTTCTAAATTCAAACTAAAACTGCCTATTTCAATTCGATTGTGATTAAAATGTCCAAACATATTTTGACGACTTCCAACTTCGAAAGCTGAAATAACAACTACTGGAAATCGTGGCACCATTTGAATTGCATCCATCCAAAAGTCCACCCCACACTCCAACATGTCTGCTGATGTTTTGTTGGATCTTGAACTTTCTTTTTCAAAGTCGCACTCAAAGATTCGTCCTGTTCGAGTAACGTTATTTCAAAATTTATTTTCAATTACATATTCTTTCAATAAAATAATTTTACAAGCGAATTCAAATTTTTTCTACATATTAACCACATATTTTTCAAAAAATTATTATTCTAAAATCTATTAATTCAAAAAATATGCTAATGCAAACCCTTCAAAGGATTGATGTACACTTTAAATTTCAATAATAAATAACTGGGTCAAATCAAAAAGCGTGCTCACCTACTCCAAACTTTTTTTCCCATTTTCAGGGGCGGGGCCAGGCCAGGCCTACTCTACTCCATTTCTTTTACTGGTGCTCACCCACCAAAGTTTTGCCACAGGTTCAATGACAATATTTAAATGGAGTTTGATGCATATTAAAATTTTTAATGAATTATAATAAAAATTTTTGAAATGTATGATTAAGATCGATAAAAAATATGATTAATATTGATTGTTTGATTTTAATTTGAATTAAAATAAATTTTAATCGAACCCAAACAAGCCCCACGCTTGGCACATTTTCATTGGTAGTTTAAAAAATTAAAAAGAACAGTGCCTGTTTAAACAGCTTTTTCCTAATAAATTTAACCCTTTGAAAAATCAGTTAATTGAATGGAAAAACAAAGGCCATTGGAATTTTACACCAGTCCATAATGTAAGTCTCATCTCGCAGGCTCATTAGGAAAAGATAATCACAATGATTATTTCCATATTATATATATATGTATGTGTATAAATTACATGAACCAAAAAATCTCTTTAATCAAAGAATAACAAGAACTAAACTAATATTATAACAACATTCACACTTCCCGTTCCCCAGGCTGGCAGCAGCAGGCCATAGTTTTGCTCATTGCCACCCTAAATTTTCTTTGATTCAACAAATTAGGCTTATCAAGTATAATACAGGGGATTCAACCCCAGTTTTAGAAAGTCCGCTGGAGGAATGATCACCATACATCACGCAGATACCTTCCGGTCATTTGCAGATTCTTCACCATGCTCTCAGCTTTCGAGCTGTCCAGAGATCCCTGAAACAGGCACAGACGGAATCAGAAAGCCATGTAAAATCTCAAAAAAAGCCTAAATGATCCTCCAAACCAGTTAGTAACATGGTTTGTCTCTCGACTTCCAACCTACAGGCTACAAATGTAAACAAAAAGGTGTGGACATGGAAAGGACAAGTCAAATGGTCGAGTTCAAGAAATCGTGGTCCCCTCTGTATATTTTCAACTATGAAAAGGACTTGAGGTAGCTCGGAACCCACAGAACGTACATAGTCGGGGAAGGCCATTAATCTACCTAAGAAAAACTAGCCACACATTTTATTGAAGATAGATATATACCTGCTCTTGTGCAATTGTGTGAAGAGTTCGGTGGACGTCCCTAGCCATGCCTTTGGCATCACCGCAGACATAAATGTAGGCTCCCTCAGAAAGCATGTTCCAGATATTTGAAGCCTGCAATACACCAAAACATGTTACTAAATTCCTAAAGAAAGGAATTAAGGAACTCATAATGAAAATATGTTAATAAAATCCAGATACAGAGTTTTTTGTGAAGCAAGCAGAGAAAACAAAGTAATCGATGAAAATGGTCACATACCTTCTCCGTCATCTTGTGTTGCACATATTCTTTCGAGGGTCCTTGACGTGAGAAAGCAACTACTAGCTCAGAAATTATGCCGTCTTGGACAAAGTTATTTAATTCATCCTCATATATGTAGTCCTTCAAATAGCACCAATATATTTAGAAACCTCACATTTATATTTTGATCACATACATGACAAGATATCTAAAGAATATTTAAATATCTTAAACCTAATATATGTATTAAAAAGATTGAAGCAATTTTATGAATGACATCAATCACTAACCATTTTACTGTTCCTGCATCCAAAGAATAATACAGCAGGACCAAGTTCTGCTCCTGATTCCTTCAGAGCTAATCTTTCCTGTAAAATTAACATTATGCTTGTCCTGTCAGCTTGAGTCCTATTAAAAGTAACAAGGACTTGTAATTTGAAGTGCTTTAATCCAAACCTGAAGGAAACCCCTGAATGGAGCCAGTCCAGTACCAGGGCCAATCATTATTATTGGTACTTTAGGATCAGCAGGGAGTTTGAAGTTAGAGTTCCTAACAAAAATTGGCGCCCAACTGCAGTCAGGGCTTTGCTCCAAAGGCACAGCATTCTGGAGAAAGGCCAAAGTGAGCATCAACACACAAGGGATTCAAGTTAGAAGAAGTAAGCCTATCACAACTTTGTAAGCTACAACGTCAAAAGATGTGGAAAATTATATGCATGACACGCAAATACATTTAAGACGAGTTGTTTGTACTGTCTCAACAAACCCAGTGACTTCAAACAAAAAATTCAATAGAGAACAAAGTTGTTACCTTCATCCATGTTGAGCAGACACCCTTGTGGATTCGTCCTGCCGGTGTTTTTTCATAGACCAACGCACAAGTTACATGGATTCTAGATGGTACAATCCTGCAAAAGAACAATCAGACAATGAACATGTGAAGGTAAGAATTCTGAAAAGTAGAGAATCAAAAACATAAGAAAACAAGAAAGAAATCTTATTCATGAACAAAGTATTGACATTCATTAGCCATATGGACAATCTACAGAGAAGATATCCAACTGCAAATGTAGAGAATAAAATAGAATACAGAATATCACAACAAATGCAAGACAACAACTTACTTGGGGGATGATGAGATAGAATAAAATCTGGGTTGCAGGCGAGGAGCAACTGCTGCAAAGAAAACACCTAGTGGAGGCTTGGCAGATGGGAATTCTGTCATGACCTCAAGGAGGCTTCTCTGATTTGCAACTACCCATTGCGCGTATTCCTCCTGAAGAAACAGGTATAGCTACATCAGAATGACGACTTAGGTTTAAATAAACATCAAAATTAAGATTAAACATATCCAAAACCTTTCCAGAAGGGGATGCAAGATATTTTAGCCGGTCAGCTTCACTTGGATCAGAGGCATAAGTCGCTAATGCAATTAAAGCAGACTGCAAAACAAGTACAATGGAGCATTAATACATTGTTACTCACAAGATAAACCTAAAATGGACATTGTTACTCATATAGGGGTATAAAGTACCTTTTTTGGAGCATTCAAGAGATCGGCATATCGGGACAGTGCTGTTCGTAAAGTGCAAGGAGGGAAGGGAGGTGGCAAGGAGCTTCCACTTAGTGGTGTGCCATCCTCTTTTTCAGTGTGAATGGAGAAGTAAGTATCTGGAGGGATATTTAGTAACCGTTCAGCCTCCTCAACAACTTCAATCAGATTCTCACAGTACACACCAACATGGTCCCCAGTTTCATATCTGTGTAGAAAAACACAGATAAAGTGAATAAGATTTAGAGTAAACAAAATAATGATACCGTCATTGTTACTGGAAGATAAGAAATTAACATGTGCTGTAGATGATGTAGAATAGAAACTTACGAAAGTCCAGTGCCAGAAATATCAAATTCCAAATGAATGCAAGAACGGTCGGATGCGGGAGTGTGAAGCTCTCTCTTCAAGGCCACATTAGCTCTTTAAGCAAAGAAAAAATGTATGTCAGGTAACATTCACAGGGCAGAATTAACAGAGAAGAACAGCTCAAAGAAAGAGCGAGAAAAAAGAAAATCAGAAGCACATTCATTACCTGCAGGGATGTTGAGCATCATGAACAGCATGGCCATTGGCATGGATGGAGCCGTTCTCTGAAACTGATGCATTTGGTTTGTCGTGGAATACGACACGATATTCTAATACAGCAGCAGTGTATGGGGTAGCAGCTGAGGCATCATCCTCATCTCGAAGCAATTGATCCAACTCCGGCCACACTAACTCACGCCTATATCACCAACAAAAGGGTGAATCATTTGAGCTATTAACCTTGTGTTTGAGATAATGGTATCTGATTACTACTTATAACTAATAATTCATGATCCTTGTACCATGCAGAAAAGTCATCCTCAATGCATTGATCATCATCACCAAGACCCACTGGGACAAGCTGCTTCCCACCTGGAATCGGACGGAGAGCAGGTAAGAAGAGGAAAGAAATAAGAGCAAGATCATGTAGGAACTGATCGTGGAACATATAAAAAAATAATGTTCCAATAAGTGACTGCACTTTATCAAATGTTCAAAGAATCAATTTAAGATGATTTCCACATTTACACCGGAAAACACACTAGTAAACAGATTGTTGTTATCCGAGGTATACCAAATCTTGATTACACGAAGCTACTATTAAATTCATAATTGAGAAAATGGAGTTTATATAAATCTCTCTCATAACTGCAATTAACAATGAATTTTTAACTTAAGGTCTAGATCTCAATGAAAACCCACCTTGCTCAACAACCAGCTCATCCACCACCTTAGCAATCTGTTAATCCATGAAGCAAACAGACAACATTTTAGCGAACAATCAACCACAGCAAAATATATAACGTCCAACTGTCAATATATGACAATTTGAGTAACTTAAGTAAAAGAAAAGCAGAAGCTTGATAGATAGATCTGAAGACCTTGTTGAAATGCTCATATTGCCTGTTCCCAAGGCCAAATACTCCATACTGGAGATTCTTGAGCCAGTCCCCTCTCTCTTTTCCCTGCACCACACATGCACAGAAAATTGACCCCAATTTTTACCTAGATTTAAAAACCAAAGAAACTAAGCATCCAATTTTATATTTTACCTCTGTAAACCATTTGTAGAACCTTGCTGCATTATCAGTAGGCTCACCATCACCATATCTGCAACCAACCAACCGTCACCCACCAAACTTAATAAATTACATGCATCGAAACTATCATTTATTATCAGAGTTGGCACGTGCATATCCACATTCAAAACTTAATGATTAAATTGATTCAAAAAATTAATCACCATATGACTAGGAAAATACAAATTAAATAAAAAATAAAAAAAAGAAGAAAAACGTAAGGAACCTACGTAGCGAGGAAGAAGAAAGCCAAAGTCTCCTTTTTCAACTTCTCCTCATATTCTTCATCATCGGCAGCATAATCATCCTACCGAAATAAAAAAAAATCCAGATCACATCTCAATAAGTAGAATAAGCAAAACCATAAGCAGTTTATCTAAAAAGTGATAAAATTGATATAAAAACTCACCAAATCAATAACTTTAAAATTGGCCTTCTCATATCTCGCGTTACCTTCTTCGGCAAGTGCCTACATAACGAGATCAACATTGATCTTAATTACGCAAACATAGTCAAGAAGCTAAGATAAAAATTATAAGGTCTCTTACATCATCCAGCAAAAAACAAACTAGTTAATTAAAAGCGTCAAGTCCTTCATCTTATTTCCAATATTGACTAGACTGTTTTTGTCAATTCTCATGCTCGAATTAACATCTTCTATGAAACCAATTGATTCCCTTTTCTTAGGGGAGAATCTAAAGCATTACTAGTTTTTCACTTTAAATTTTTCGATATTTCCTCTTTTTTTCCCTAGACAGAGCAGTAAAAATGTTAACTTTTTTACCTTAGCAAAGCCTTCAGCGGTACCAGTTTGGGTCCCGAAAAAGATGGTGACCTTTTTCTTCCCATCATCCACTTCTTCCGGCTCAGCCACGGCCTTGGGTATCACCAGCTTCGGAGGCTCCAACGTCTTCTTGGCCGATCCTGCAGCCCGACGCCAAACTAGTACCACGACGCACCCGATCAGCACTGCCACGGAGGTGGTAAGCACCATTATCAAGTCCCTGTTCTCCATTAGCATCTTCGCCAACGCTGGCGGCACCTCCAATGATCCATTCGATTCGTCAAATTTCACGCCCTTGAGGATAGCCGTCAAAAAATCAAAAGGAGAGAGCTTCTCTGAGGTGGAATCCATGAATTATCAACTCGGTTTGAGCTAGATTTTTATATAAATCAAGAATTATGGACCCTTAGGCCAAGCAACAAATTTAGGCAAAAATTTCTAAAGACGTTCAGAAAAATTGAAGAGAAAATCCCTCTCTCTCTCTCTCTCTCTCTCTCTCTCTCTCTCTCTCTGTGTTAATGCGCGTTTTGTTAGGTGAATCTTGTTGAGAGAGTTTTGGTAAGTTGGAGAGACCACGACTGACTTTAAAGAAATGAGAGATGGAGAGCTATGTGCAGTTTATATGGAAAGTGGACCCACCAAAAATAGACTATTCAAATCCACCTAACACAAATTAACCATGGTTAGATGGGGTATCTCATGTCTTTAATTTATTATTATTAGTGATTTTTAATTTATATGAATAAAAAATAAATAATTATTTAAGTTAAAAAATATGCTTACGTTTTTGGATGGCTAAATTAGTAATTTAAGAGGACGACAGAAAACTCCATAGTGTATTTTTCTTTGGGAGTGCGGGTGCCTGCCAAGGAGTCGTGGACCATTATTATTATTTATTTTTAAAAAAAAAATTTGATTCACGTATTAAAATCTTATAAAAAAATATTTATTTCCTAATATTAACAAAATTAAACACATGACCATAGTAGTGTACTCCTCTCTCCTTATAGCTTCTAAGTTGAGCGTGACTTGATATTTTAAAAAAATCGAACGACAAAGTAAGAGGTTTGATGTTTTGTAAATCAGTAATCATCACGATTACTGATGAATAACATTATTCTTTTTTAATATAAAATATAAGCAAATTTTTTTGTTTGTTTTATATTGAAATGTTGTTTTGTTCGTCTTCCATTAATTTTTTGTCTTCTATTATTTCAACATTTTCAAGTGTAACAAAATTTGCAGCCTGCGTCCCCACCACGAATGGTAAACAAGGCATGTTGCACGTCTAGAAAAAAAATTTGACTACTATACCTTTTAGTATAAATCGTATTTTTAAATACTTAATTAATTAAACCGAGAGAAATTAAGATTTTTTTTTTTTTTTAAATATTCGTTATAGTCCATTTTTTTTTTTTGGTCTACCCAGTAGCCCATTGTCCAACCCAATAGCCCCCCGTACCATTCAATTTTGGCTCCCCCACTGCCCTAGAGGCAAATTTTCTACTATATTTATTATGTCACTTTCTACAATGTATAAAGAAACTTTGGGAGTTTTTCTAAGCGAACGCAAATAAGATCATGTAATAGTGTGAGTGAACGGGCTATGACTACTTATTTGTAAATTGCTTATCAAGTGAGATTAAAACAATCTTCTTATTGTACCACCAAAATATGTCCTCCAAAGTACATCATAATCGTCCACTCTACAACGTTACACAGAATCTCCTCTTTGTAGTGCTTTTTAATAGAAGGTGGATATTTTGTATAAGGTGGTAAAGTCCTATTACAATAAGAAATCCTATTATAGGCAGGATTGTCCAACATCACCTTGACTCTACGCAATTTTCATTGTTGCATGAGACGAGCTCTACAGCAAACTGAACTTCAATAATTCAATCAAGAAACAAGGAAAACAAAAAAGAAATAATACTAAACTTCAATAATTCAATCAAGAAAGGGGGAAAACAACAGAGAATTAAATGCTCATAAACTTCAATAATTCAATCAAGAAACAGGGAAAACAACTAAGAATTCATGCTAAATCAATGAAAACTGCATCATCAAAAAAGACTAATGAATGGTTAATTTTTACATCAGACAACATTCAAAATTGAAATCTAATTCTGTCAAGTATATGATATGATACGATATTATCTTGTCATGTCATGTCTAGTACTCTAAATTCATAAAGGCATCGTCAGAATCCTCTCGTGGGAGTTGAACTTACGAAGAAACTGAAGCATGATTCAAAACTTTATCTCTCAGCCCGTTCAGTATCTCCCCAAATGCTTGGAGTTCATGCAACTCCATTTTTTCCAAGTTTTCATTCTCCCACCAAAATTCGCTCGTTGCATCGTCATTTTTACTCTTTTCTTCAACCACTGGATTGTTGGCAGCATCAAGAAACTGGCATCGATTCAAAACGGATTCCACAGAGGGTTCGCCAAAAGTGAAAAACTTGTTACCCGGAGATTGGATGAGAATTGCTACATCTGCGCCGCACAATAGATTCCTTTCAGCAGCCTTCTTGAAAAGAACCTTCCGCCTCTTGGAGAAGGCTGCTTGTAAACTTGTTTTCTTGTCGATCTTTCGCATTTCGATCTTTCGCATTTCGATCTTTCGCTTACCCTTTGTTTTCTTCTCCAGAATGTTGTTAGACATTGTCATGGCTGAAAAGGGAGAAATTTTTTTGATTGTTACTTCGAAGACAAGAAAGAGTTCATTCGAGAGTTATATGTAGAGTTCGCAGGGAGGAGAGGATTTAATTATACGCTAATCAAGAAATTTTTAACGGTAATAATGCATAATGCTTCAGTGCAAGTGTTAAACGGTAATTATTTAGACGTATTAAAGCTTAATTACCACTTATTATTGATATTTTAAGAGAAATAGAATATTGAAAGAGAATTTAGGGGGAAAAAAATTAAATTAAATTAAATTAAGCCCTTGGTTGACAACCATTATTTCAAAACTCTTTATTCTAAATACTTATTTTCAACCACATATTCATACAATTAAATATTTTACACGTAAACCCAAATTTTTTTCATACTTTTTGATTATACATTCTCTAAAAAATTATTATTCAAATCTTTGTTTTCGCCAAATAATGGCCATCAAACATAGGTTAAATTATAGATTTAAATATAAGGTAGTCAGTAATGACTTTAATATTTTCTCCTATAATACTGATAAGTAATTAAGAGTTGTACGTGCATTCTTTGCATTGTTAAGGAGAGCGATCGACAACTTTCCATGTACACTTACTATTTCTATCGATCAACATGTTTGTGTGAGCCTAACGGATGGGATTAAATATTAATTTTCAACTCTATTATCCCCATTAAAAATATTAAAATAAAACAAAAATTAAGACACCAGAAGGGGACCATTTAAACATCTCTAGGTGAACTACAATCAACGTTAATTGCGTTTGAATAAATTGTCATTTTATATAAATTATGCTTGTTCTTATTTATGAGCAGAAAATCAAAACAGTAAATCTATTTGTACCGAATGATTCACCATCAATTTTGACACAGTCTGTTTGTTTTCTAATTCTTATATTTTCATTCAAAACGAAAGACAAAGGAAGGGGAAAAAAAAATACTCAAATCGCTCCATCTATCTTTGTGGTTCCGAAGTTTAGTTTGTCTTCATTTAGTTCTTCTCCTTAAGTACACAAGAAATGATCGATCAAATTTTTGTCTAGAAGACTCATCAATATTATTGAAGAATAACATAATCTGGTTAGACTTTTAGTTATCGATATGTTATCTTTTCTAGATCTTTACACGAATTTCATTTTCATAAATGAAAAGACGAGAGTGAGTGCTCCTTCTATCATGAATCACCTTTCCGAAGAGAGAAGAAATTGGCAAATTTTCAATAAATCTTAGATTATAAGCATAGTTTGATATAATGTACTGAAATCGCCCACTATATTAACTTATTTTTCCTATTTTTCAATCTTATTCAATATTATTCAATTAATGTATTGAACGTGCCATGAATATTTGTAATAGGTAACCCTTAGTCTCTTCAAGGGGACAAAAAAAAAAGATTGGTTTGATTTCATTTTCATTGAGGTGATATTTCTATCAATTATACACTGATTATTACTTGTAACTTGATTTTATTTAGTCATTTTAAAACAAATTCCTTAAAATGATTGGCTGGAAGGATGATAGGTAACCTTCCTACTTATATCATTCATAGCATCAATTTTGATCTAAAATTTCAATTCTTCCCCTTTTTATAAAACACGAAAGAAATGAACCTTTACACGACTTTTCAACTCGATTTACATCTCTATGTCACTAACACTAATCTTTTTCGATTAAGAATCGAACAATCTTTCTCATATCATGTGAATCCAATATTTATTTAAGGAAAATCTCTCCTTTTGTCAATATTATCTTTGTCATTTCTAAACTTTAAATCAATTTTAGAATTTAGACCTATCACCTTGGTTTTAATTGGTCATTTTCAAACAAATATTCTAAAATGGTCCCATGGAAGAATGATAGTGTTACATGTTCATGCCTTTCATATATACCACAAATTTTGTGAGGCTTTGATTTGAGATTTCAATTCTTACTACTTTACCAAAAAGTAATGATATTTAACACTACTAGTGTTTAACATCAGTCTCAATAATGACAGCATTAGTAGCATTAAACTATATGTTCCATTAAATGAATCACATAATTTCATCTTTAATTGAACCTATCACATATTGTCACATAAATTGGTGCTAGATAACATTATTCTTTACCAAAACATGTAGAATTTTGTATTTGCACAAGTCAGCCACGCAATTATTTATTTCCCACTATCTCCCTTTTTGAGTTTTTCATGGCCACAAATCTTTTCAGATAAGAAATCTTGTCTTGATTGTGTAACATGAATCCAATTATTATCTAGGGAAATCCCATTTTGCTCTCAACAATGTCTTTAATTATCATTTACTCCTCAATAACATTCCATTATATAAGAAACTTGATATGCATTAGATTAATTTATCCAAAGTGAACTTGAGTATCTTTAAAGGTATTTCATTTTCTCGCGTCAAAGCCATGGGGAGCAGTTCAATTCTCTCAGCTGTTGCCAAGAGGTAAGCAAAAACACAAGCCTTCGATCATTTTCGATCCATACACTTATCATTGATCAATGAATTAGGGATGATGCATTTGTATCACGCGGGGATATTAGGCCTTCCCTTATCGTTTTGAGGTGTAGAACTAGAGGCAAATTTTCTACTATGTATAAAGAAACTTTTGGGGTTCTTATCTAAGCGACAGAAACTAAGAGATTACAAGATCGTGTAATAGTGAGAGTGAATTGACGATAACTGTGTGTGTTTGCTTTACGTTTTTCTATTTATTTTTTATTATGATTGCTCTCCAAATTAAGATTAGGGTTTAATTCGACCCAAATATTCACTTACATGGCAGATTGGAAGGCAAAGTAGCCCTAATTACAGGTGGAGCAGGAGGGCTTGGATCCGCTATAACAGACTTATTTTGTCAACATGGTGCTAAAGTCTTGATTGCTGACATCAAAGATGATCAGAGCCATACGATCTGCAAAAACGTATCTACTTCAAATGCTTCTTTCATCCACTGTGATGTTACAAATGAATCAGACGTCCAAAATGCTGTTAACACTGCGGTTTCAATGCACGGAAAACTTGATATCATGTTCAACAATGCAGGAATCATGGATGTCAAAAAACCCGACATTTTAAATAATGATCGAGCTGATTTTGACAACATTCTTCGCGTAAATGTCACGGGTGCCTTTTTGGGCACTAAACATGCTGCCCGGGTCATGAAACCGGTTGGCCAAGGGAGCATAATCAACACAGCTAGTGTTTGTTCAGTTATCGGGGGCGTTGCTACTCATGCTTATACATGTTCCAAGCATGCACTGTTGGGACTTACCAGGTATTAGATATTTGAAGTCTTTTATTTTTTAATTGAGCCGAGCATATTCTTATATTCTCATATTTGAAGTCTTTTTTACACTTCATTGAATAATATATTGCGTCTCGTTCATCGACAGGAACACTGCAATTGAGTTAGGACAATATGGAATTCGAGTTAATTGTGTGTCACCATATGCATTTCCTTCATATCAATCGATGACACTTTTAGGGCTAAAAGGGAATGAATGGCTGGATGATGAGTATTCAAATTTGAGGGCAGAGGATGTGGCTAAATGTGTTGTATATTTAGCAAGTGATGAATCTAAGTATGTGAATGGGCATAATTTGATAATCGATGGAGGTTTTACACTTGTAAATTCAACTCTTACCATGTTTTCTTAATAAAACTTCATGTACTTTTGATCAATTTTGTACTTGTTTGTTACATCGCATTTGATAGTTACTAAGACTAGACGAGAGTTTATAGTCCGATCAAGTGTATGAAAGATGCCTTTATAATTGGTACAATGACCTCAACGACCATATAAGTTGAGTCAAATAGAATTTATTTCACATATATTAGAGGTGTTCCAATGTATCAGACATATCCTAACTTGACGCAACAAAAGCTCGATACAAGGACTGTGTCTTGGGTTGGCTCGTCCCTAGAACCATCCCACGTCGAGTCCACTTGTAAAAGAACTAGCTAGCACTAATCGATAATTAAGTTTTGTATGCTCGTGACAATCTGATTTATCTCTCTAATATAAATTCTTTAATCACGAGAACTAAGTGAAACTTGATAGTATTAAAAGATATGAAAATTTCAAAAAAGCTAAGGTGGTGTTTGGTTTGCTATTTTCAGTCTTCAATTTTGCAAAAACTCAAAATTTGTTGTCTAATATTTTTAACATACTTTTCAAAAATAAGGTTAAACTTATAACATAAAACTCAAAACATATTCTTGATGTGTGTAGTATTTACAGCGAAAACGCCGAAAACACTCAAACATATGAAAAATAAGAGTTTAAATAAAATTTTAAAATTAAAAATTCTTGAAAAAATAAATTGTAAAATTGTATAAAGAAAATTCTAAAAAATAAAAATTTATTTTAAAAAATAGTTCAAACTCTTATTGGTTATTTAAAAATATATTTAAATGAACCAAAAAAAAAAAAAATTCTCAATCCATATTATTCATTTTTATTTTTTTATTTCATATATTTTGCTAACTTAATTAAGAAAAAAACATTTTAAGATTCTTCAAGTTTAAAATGTATATATTACTTAATAATGTATGGACATAAAATTATTCTATTTTACTTATTAAGCAAATTTTATGTAATAAAATGTCATAAAATAATTTCTCAAAATTTCAAAATATACATATTTTCCAATTTTCTATTTTGGAAAATAGATTCTTAAAGTATCAAGACAAATGCATTTTTAGTAATATTAGAATAAGCCTTCAAAAAACGAAAATTGAAAATAAACTCAAAAGAAACATAAACCAAATGGGTCTTGAGTTATCATGACATCTTCGGTAAATATATATTTCTTGCCAGATTTTACTATTTGTGCATTCATTTATGACAACTTTGTTGACAATGTGATGTGTTGGTAAAAAGTTATTGGCTACAAAAATAACTTTTTGTTAAAATAGTTCAATAATATAAGGGAAATGATACTTGTACATTAGGAGTGTAAGCAAAGCCCATAGTATAATGCTACATGTCATTCTGTGAAAAAAAGAAAAAGGGTTGTCAATGAAATTGTACACAAAGCATGACTCTTTGTAGAGGCGTCAAGAAAGACGGACGGACCGGCCAAATCCGTGAAAATCGGCTCGGTTCGACCCGTGATCGAAGCGGGCGATTCACAGGTGAAGGAGGTGTGACCCACGAATTTCGCGGGTTGCAACATCATGGATCGCGGTTAACTCGCTGGCCCGTGAAAAAAAATATTAAATTTTTGATAATAGTAATTAGAAATGCATTTAGTTGTTATTTGTTTAAATTAAATTTAACTTTGCAAAGTTATAAATAATTCATGTAACACTAAATTTGAATTCTATGTAAATATTTTTTTGTAATAAATATGAATTTATCATTTTGTTCAATTCTTAGTTTACATTTAACAAAAAAAATATTTTTGCTATAAATATGAAAAATTCTATATTTTTATAATTTTATTTATACAATAATACGGATCAAATCGGAACAAACCGCGACCTGTGAACCGCATGGGCTCAACCCGAATGGGTCAGCGGGCGGGCCTGAGTTGTAATTCAAAATTTGTAGGCCAACCCGAAATCGACCCGAAACCCGTAGCGGGTGAACTTTTTTCACGCGGACCGTTACCGGACTCATATGTTGGCGGGCTGCCCCGACCCGGACCACCTGAATTGACACCTCTAACTCTTTGTACCTAGTATTTTCACCAATTTACACGTCCTCTGTCATTATATTAGTTTTTATCGTCGCTCGTAAAAAATAGCAAGAAATCAATTTGTAGTAGAAAACATTTTTATAGTAATTTTTTCAAAATTTATTTTCTTTTATGTCCTAAAGTATTCAAATTCCAAAAGAAAAGAAAGAGTTTAATTTACCCGTTTGTTTCAATCCCTAAATATACAAATTTTAACATCTGATGAAGAATATTTTGATTATTGAGGCTAATTGATCGGTTTACTTATTACACCGACCCAGAAACAATTAAAAAGAACACTTCAACAAGAAAACATCAGAAATTCTTGAAAAGTTGTCACTAAACAAAGATTCTTGAACTTTTCCGCAATAGCTTCAAGATCTTTCAGCGGTTCATTAAATCAGATGCTGGAAAATTAAGCTTCGATCTGTGAGTTCTTTCTTTCTTTCTTTCCTTTTTTTTTTTTTAAAAAACTTTAATTTCTCCATTTGGGTTCCAAGAAAAATATACAGAAAATGAAAGAAGAATACCTAATTTTAATATTTAAAGGTTAGTATTAACTTGCTGAAATTGTTCTGTATGCTGTTTTTTATTTCAAGATTTTAATACTTTTAGGAGTAGAAATTAAGCATTTATTTATTTTTATTGCTTTATGAATTTAATTTGTGGTTGATAAAAAACAGCAAAAATAGCACAAGTGTTTTGAATTTTTAGACACATACGCAATGAATATTATGTAATTTCTTATTTAGGTTCTGGGTTATGAAATATGTAATGTGCATTTTGTGCTCATTCATTTATTATTATTTTTAGCAGGTTTTTGAGCCTGGCATAGTAATCATGTCGAGGGGAATGCTTCTCATTGTTCTTATGCTGATACTGATTATAACATCTCAATTTGAATGGAGGCAACAGCTTGGGGGTGACGCAGATACAAGTTCAAGGGAGTCTCAGCAGCAGCCACAAATTTCTAAAAGAGAAGAAGTTGTCAAAGAGAAGGTAATGGCAGCTATCTTCCGTTCTTTTACCATCGAATTCATTCATCTAGAAATTATTTGCACTTGAACCATACTATTTTCTTACTTGATTATGTATATGTTTAGTGAGTATGTAAAATTGAAATTTTTTGGCACCTAGGATATGAGATGACTTGAAGTTGTTTTAGATTCATCTAACATTTGAACTAGTTGTCCCTCGACCCTCAATCTCTCATCTCTTGACGTTAAAAGAAAAAAGATTATTCCATAATACATGTATGTATTTGATGAGAGTTTCTGGGGTAGGTGCTCCCATGGTTCACGTGAAGGAAAAAGACTTATTATAACCAAATGCCTACTGTACTTTACTTGCAGACTATATTGGATTAGATACTGTTGTA
The DNA here is from genome assembly GCA_903798255.1 of Fraxinus quadrangulata. Lineage (NCBI taxonomy): Eukaryota > Viridiplantae > Streptophyta > Magnoliopsida > Lamiales > Oleaceae > Fraxinus > Fraxinus quadrangulata. The sequence continues at coordinate 80,255 of CAIGRB010037694.1, forward strand.
AAATGAATGTGTCAAAAGGCATGTCTTAAATTTGCATTAAGTGCTGATAAATTTGGCGATGTTAAAATTAATGTGTTAAACCACTATGGTACCCTGCATTACTCACTTTTTCTGTTAATATTTTTTTATTGCAAAATATAAGGAACTTCATTTTAGAACATCTGCCTCTTTTCAAGATGTTATCTTCATGTTAAATTTTTTTTTATTCCTTGGTATTCAATGTAACCAATGGGGTAGAGAATTCTTCTGAGGACAAAGATTGAGTATCTAAACTAATAAGATGTCTTCTTCGAATCCACTTTATCATAAAAGATGCTCTATATAGATATTCTAAGCTATAGCCCCTGTTTGGTACACATTAAATTTTTATTTTCATTATTCTACTCATTTTTAACCACACATTCTTCAATAAAATAATATTTTCCATCACATCAATAATTTTTTTCTTTTTCAACCACACATTCTCCATCAATCTACTATTCCAAAATACATTCTTCAAAAATAATGTGGCTCAACACACCCATAATTCCATTGATGCTCCTTTCCTAATGTATTGACATATTTTTAACCACACATTCTTCAATAAAATAATATTTTCCATCACATCAATAATTTTTTTCTTTTTCAACCACATATTCTCCATCAATCTACTATTCCAAAATACATTCTTCAAAAATAATGTGGCTCAACACACCCATAATTCCATTGATGCTCCTTTCCTAATGTATTGACATTCCCTACATGGAGCGCGTCCTCCTGGTTCTAGAAATATCTTATGTATGAGCATTTGTTAACATTTGGTTGATCCTTAAATGTTGATCGTATTTTTGAACTGTTCCGTAATATTGCAGTAAGATTTAGGTCACGTGCTAAGTGTGGTTTTTTAAGGATGAGTAACATAAGAAAGAGGAATGCTCACAAATGTATCTTGATCGACATAAAACAGCTTAGAAAAATTGCAATTAATGTATCTTTGTATTAATGCTTCAGAACTATCATGAAGTATAAAGGGTAAGGCCTCTGTGTTTAGTGAGCCACTCACATGCTAGTTCACTTTAAACATAGGAAGCAGAGTAGCAGGTTCGCCTGACTGTAGAGAGTAAAAAGAATTGAACTGGGTTTGGTACAATAATATATTCTTTGTTCTCAGCCACATGGCTTTACATGGTTGTGAAGGGTTTGATTGAATTGGATCTTCTATTTGATTTATAGAAAGGAGTGGCATTGTGGCAGAATCCAATCCCAAACTTATTGGAATATATGACTTGGCTTGTTGTTTGTTGTAATCAGTTAGTGTTTGTTAGCAATTGACACGTTCACCAATCAACATTCCTCTTGTATTACACCTTCCATTTATAGATTAGTTGCAATAAATACAGTTATGTACAAATGAAATAGGGTTGAATAATGATGCTAGCATATTAGGCAAAACTGTCCTTTTGGGACTGAAGGAGTAACATGGTTTGCCGCTATTTAATAACATGATAGAGGCAAAAAATGAAAATCTCGTCTCCCCAGTGATTACTGCAATCATTATTGGCTTTAGTAAAAGTCGGTGCCCGAGTTTGGAATTATGAAGGTCTTATTATGTCATTCCTGAATAAAGGTATGTAGCAGTTTTCATTTTTAAAACGTTACATGTAAGTTGGGTGAACAGCAGATCACCTCTTGTATGTTTGATGTGCATGTTTGGCTAAGCTTAAAAAGTCTACAATAGGTAAGTTTGAAAATAAATTAAATATTTTGTTGGTCACGGTTGAAAATAAGTAGTTATTTATTTGAAATGAACTCTTACTTTATTATCAAAACGAGTAAACTATTTACTTATATTAAGAAAACTTATCCAAAAATGTTTGGGAACAAAAAATTATTTATGGTTCTTTTGGTAGAATTTTTGTTTTTTATAGAAGAGCTTCCTGATGATGCTATCTTGGATCAGCTCCTTCTAAAAGCTCTACTTATCGGACAACTTTTAGGAAATTATCCAAACAAATCTAGAACCATCTTCTTAATCTCAGAAGCAATTTTTGACTTTTCAGAAGTTCTGCTAAACGAGCTCTTAAAAGCTTAGAAAATGCTCTAGTCCTCCAAGACAAGATCATGTTGCACTTACAATTATAGAATCTTGCTCGGGTTAACATATCCCAAGGAATTTGGTGGAACTATAACCACGAACTGTAATGAGAAATGTGCAAGTAATGTTTCAGGGCCCTGACCATAGAAGTGAAAAGAACAATTATGAAAATATTAGTTGAAAAAGCTAGGATTTGGGCCGAGCATCTTTACCAGGTTTTGAAAAAATTGAAGGATAAACTAGAATATCAAAAGCGACATGGGTACGTGGCTTTGATTTAATATATGCTTTCTATCTTTGCTTTTCTCTTTCACAAGAGGACTTAAAAACAATACTTTTCCTGAAGCATGTTACTGGATGAATAGCGAAAATATTTGATCTATATTATCTACTCGTGCAGATTATCTTATCACAAGAGAAGAACATCCAGAGACTCAATGAGCTCGTGCGGAGTCTTAAGGAACAATTACAGCTGTGCCAGTGTAATAACGAGACCATTAATGGCACTGTTAGCTCGTTGACTGAAAACATCATTGAGCTTGAGCAACAACAAATTCTGGAGGACTAAACGTTGACCTTGAAGTTCTTGTCATCATCAAGGGTTCCCCGTTTATGCAATGTTTCAACTTTTGTTTTGTCGTTATATCTTGCTTTGTTTGATGCTAAACGAAGACACTTCTTGTAATTAAGTCTCGGCAATTGTGTGTTAATAGTCGCGAGTAAATGCTGTTGATTCCTATGCCTTTCTTGAAATTACTTTAGTTGAATCCTAGTTCTTCAGAATTTAGCATAGTCGAAAATTTGCACAATACAGTGCTCTGTTTTTGTTTTCACCCTTTTAATACAGAAGCTCGAATACTAGGCAACGATAGGAATGTCAAAATGGGCTGAAAGTGGTGGGCTTGAAAATTAATACTTTTTTTTTTTTCAAAAGACCCACCGTATGGGCTCATTGACAAGGGATGAGGGCTGTAGATAGACCTATGTGGCTTGTTCGTGGTGCCGGCCTATCCTTGCTTTTGATGAGTTGGCCCACTTATAGAGGCGATAGCTTAGCCCTTGTACTAATGGTTGAACATTGGGGAAGAGTTACAGACAAATCACATTTTGTTCGTGTAATTCCAAATTAAGTGCCCTAATCACATGAGAAAAATCTAACTAACAATTATTAAGAGCATTTCCAAAATACTCTTTAAATATGAGATACTCTCTATTTTAAAAAATCAACATTTAAAATCATAATCCAAAAGACTCTTTAAATTAAATGCATTCAAAGCGTTTCAATTTTTAATGTAAGAAAATAATAAAATAATATAAAGAAAAGTTAGTTAAAATAAAAGATAAAAAAAATAATAAATTTTTTTGGGAGTTGTAAAATTAAGTATTAAATATAAAGAGTTTGTTAGATTACTTC